>APFE030985410.1:10497-30607 GCA_000404065.3 Pinus taeda
ATAAGAAACTTCTTTTACAATGTACTGGTGCAGTCATTTACCAGTATGCAGGCTTCTACCTGCAGAAGGCTACAACCTTCTTAGCTCTTGTACTAGCCGTCCCATTTACTAGTACGTAGGCACTGGCCTACTGAAGGCTCCAACCTTCACTCGTTTTCCAGCTGCTCCTGGAAGGGAGCTACAACCCCCTTGGCTCTTGTACTGGCTAATATGTTACCAGTACGTAGGTGCCGGCCTACAATCATCCAGGGACCACGTTTCATACATTTTCATACTGGATCCATAGAACAATCACCATTGCAATACAATCAATCTCTGAATCACCCAATACTGAAACCCTGTCACAAAATACAACCAGAGCCCACAACTCTGCAACAACCACTAGAATCAACAGCAACCTGAAACCCAAATCTCATAATGTATACGCTACTTTGACGAACCCAAACTGCGTGTATACGCCCTTTTACCAAGGACAACCCGCGTACAGATCTGCAAACTCAACCTCATAACTTTGCAGCTACTTCAGACATCAGAACATACCCAAATCATAACATTCATAAACATGCGTCAATAGATCTAGTCTAAACCATATAAAGATAATCATTCCAAGCCATCATTCATCATCCTTCACATGAGTGCCTCCTTGGTTCAAATCAAGCAAGACATCACCAACCCATAACCAGCATCTGGATCTCACACTTTATCAGATCTCCATCACTTCCTCACACACTTGCACACACTTGGCCTAATGATCTTCTCCTTATATAGTCTTAGGCCTTGCTCAATACCATGGTCCAAAACCATAACAAACCAATACCATCAACTTTGAAACTAGGGATCAACACGTTCGTCGAGACGCCATGGTCCAAAACCATAGGCACAACTTCCAAGGACTAACTTCCACGGACCAACGGTACTTTTCACATGTACGCTCTTTTACTGAATCAAACCTGCGTGTACACGCTGATTCTCCTTGATGAACCTGCGTATATCTCTTTCTTGTCCTGCTGTACTAAGATCTGTCCTCTGATTAAGTTGCCATCACCTGTACCAACCTCTGAGCATCTGTACCAACCTCTGAGCATCTGTACCAACCTCTGAGTGAGTTGCCATCAAGGACAACACTTGAAACATAATGCTAACACTAAAATAGGAATTTTTTTAGAAGGGTTGTGCCTATTTGAAGCCATTTTTAGGTATATTCCCAAATTCAAAATTGCAATATGAAAGCATGGTAAACTATATTTTTCTGCCTGGTTTCTAGAACATCTTGAATTTTTTAAAATGACCAATGGGAAGGCCTCCCAAAACGAATTCTTCCAACCTTACTCAGAAGCGTTACGCCAATCCAGATTTAGTGGTAGAGGCATGAAAAAGGTGAATTTTCTTATTTTTTGATCAAAATGGTAAGCTTTCATGCAAAAATAGGATTATATTTGGAATTTACTCATAATTATACATCCATCCATGTAGGAAAAACTTCATTTGGATGTCGAGGGGAAAAGGGTCGTGCCTTTGAGCGACGCTTCTGTGTGCCTTTTCTGCAAAATTTAAAAAAAATCCAAATTGCTCCAAAACTTTCAAAATTTGTTCCTTAGCTGTTATGGATGATAGGATAAACATTCTTGGATGTTTTAGTCACCAGATTTATCCTTTTACCTCTTTTCCTTGATTCCCTTTGCTTGTCTTTGTCCTCTTTCAGTTTTTCTTTCAATTTCTTGATTCTAATTTGTGCAATCTGGTTCCTTGTTTGATAGTGATGGGCCATGTGCCTCAACATCTGATTTTCCATGTTAGATTTTTCAAGAAGCTTCTCAAGATGGCCATTGACTTTTCCTAGCCAATATTCCATGTCCTTATTGATTTCCATTCCAATTCCGCCTTCAAGACTCAAACCCTCATTTAGTAGGTTTTGGTATTTTTCCTTCTGCAATGCCCTTTTGGGATTTTGAAGTACTTATTACACATAAAAACATAAAATTACATTTTAAATCAAAATTTGTTTAAGAAAATTTCTTATTACCACTCCTCCTTTGCTGGATTTTATGCATGAATTGAAAGTTTTAGTGACTTTGAAACCCTAATGACCTAATGGATACATTGAACTGAATAAATTCATGACGGTGATGACTGACATGATGATGATAGTCTCTTAATGATGATACACTTTGTTGGCTTTTTGGGGCATGACCTAGGTTTGGAGTTAATTATCCAAACAAATC
Organism: Pinus taeda; assembly: GCA_000404065.3. Taxonomy (NCBI): domain Eukaryota; kingdom Viridiplantae; phylum Streptophyta; class Pinopsida; order Pinales; family Pinaceae; genus Pinus; species Pinus taeda. The sequence goes on from APFE030985410.1 coordinate 12,720, forward strand.
CCTATACTACTAGCCCTTTCGACAATAGTCCGCAAAGCGGGGACTGAGGTCTCACCCGTAGTAGTATGTGAGGGTGTTATAACTAGGTTTCCGCACCCTGAGATGTCTGAGAGATTTGACTGGTCTCACCATTTTTCCCTACGCGTAGGTTGCTTCGTGCACTTCCTTGTTCCTCATGCCCTGATACACTCCCTTCGCACAACCCTAACCAAGGATGTGGAGCTTCTGCGCCACTATTACCCGAGATCTTACTTATCTTTCTATACTAGTTAATTACCTTCATGTACTTGAATGTCTTATGCTATAATTAGTTATACAAAACATTCAAATACATTCGTGCAACATATAAATAGTATGCTTGCAAATTATACCCGATCATGTTTTAAAATAGGAAAAGATGCACAGAAATACAGTAAACTTTCTCTTTATTTATTCTTCCAATGGTTACAGACTCGACCTGCCCTGCGCACTCAGTTGTAGGGGTCCGTGCACTCAACTGCAAACTACTAGGCCTCTGTGCACTCAGCTGTAGAGCCCTACCCTACCCTATAACCCACAGACACACTTTTCACTTAAGCATAATCACTTAGACTTCTCTTACTCTTCTCTATTCCATCTTAGCTTTCCTCTCTACTTAGAGCCTCACTCTATTTATACAATCTCATGGTCTGCAAACCATGGGTAGGTCTATTAAGCTGACATTACGTTACAAAAAGAGGGTGGAAAACCATGTCACTCTATCATAATTTTGCATTCCATGCCCATAATTCGCGGAGTGTTTTACAAAAAGATTTAGTCAAAACTTAGGCTTTAAGCCCCAAAACCTGCCTTGGGGGGATTCCATGCCCAACAAGCCCCTAACACAAACATCATGACTCACCCGCAAGTCACTCTGTCAGCGTGGAGATCTTTGCATGGAGTCCTTCCAACTTTGCTCGAACTGTGGCAAGGTCGGCAATGCACTAATTTGCTGCCTGCTAGATCTGTTGCATGCGTTGTTCCAAGACTGCAGTGCAAAAGTTCTTCTCTGCATCTATGCTTGTATCACCTGCATGTGTACAAGCTTTCCTTCAATTCTTGTTGTGATGGTGAAGGCCTCATCAATCCAATACTAAACATGCGCCTTCAGGATTGCTTCCTTGGGTTGTGTCGCGTCCACCTGTTCTTTCATCACTTTGGCCTATTGCATCCGCGTGAGCCTCTAACTGAGGGCCATCGTCTGAGTAGTTCCTTTGACACTGTCATACTACTGTTGGAGTTTTCATGCCTCTGTCTCTAAGCACTGGATGTTGGGGTCCTCCTACATATTTGTGAGGACCTCAAATGATTCTTCCAACATGCTGGTGCATTCTCACACTGCACTTCCAATCTCGTCTAGTCTCGCTATAATAGCACTAGCACGTTGTTCTCTAATTTCCAGAGGGATGGAAGGTTGCACCTTTAACCACAGCTTGGCGATCTGAAGGTTCAGCTCCAACTGAACCTTTGTCATTTCATCTCATGCCTCATGCACCCCTGTTACTAACTTGTGGATACATGCCTCTGCTGGTGTGTCTGCTGGGATGACCAGCTCTAGGACGCTTTGAAAAGCTTCATCTATTACCTGTACTAGCTGTTGATTCTGTGACACCACTTCGTCGCTCTGCAAGATCAACTGTTCCATATTTATTTTCTACTTTCTGAGGACTTGTAGGGTGCAACTCTCCCTAGCTCGCAGCTCTATAGTTATCCCATCCTGCAGAACAGATAAGGTCTCCCACAGGAGTGTAGCCATATTGATACCAAGACCCTTTAGCACGCAAACCATAAGTTTGTCTGCCTCATTTGTTGTCACTAGTGCCCCTTCTAGCAGCACTATGGTATTCGTCACCCAAGCGTGCAACATCTGTTTTAATGTCGTTGTTCTGACTACGAGGTTGGTCAAAAGGGTACCAGCCTAAGGAGGGCACACCTGCAACTCTTACAGCTACACTATGAGGTTCCCCAACACAATATGGTTCTCCTACATGAAATTTTGGAGGGCTCGAAGGTGACATCGCGCATTGTCTCGCCAATGTTGTGCAGATCACCCTCGATTAGGGTGATCAAGTCAATAGACAACTTTGATGCCTTGACCTTCTTGCGCGGCCCTATCTGCTCGGTTGGGTGCTGGAAATTCAAATTTGTTGACGTGGTTTGTGGGTCCGTGCCTCCCTCTTCTTCCTTTGCTTCCTGCAAATGTGAAGGCGACGTTTGACCCTCACACGCCTTCGCGATGGCCTCCTGCGTTGCTACTACTGCTGCTACCTTTTCCTGTTTAGTTGTTGTCTGTGCAACATCCCACACTGCCCGCGCTTCTGCTGTCACTGCCTCCTTCCTTCTCTTTTTTGCCAATTATGCAATGCATAGTTTGGCCTCTTCTTTGTTTCTTTGTGTCGCTGACTTCTCTATCTCTGCGATGTTTGGGGCGCGCCACTCCAGTGGCCATCTCTCCAAGACATTAAAGATGACATCGTTTGTGGCTACAAAGGGTAGCTTCCTCCATTGTTTGGACGAGTCCTTGCGCACTCTGATGTGTATGCTATGGATGTCTGCTTTAAATTCTGCAAAAGTCTACAGGTTGTTGTAGACAATGGGCAACAACCACGACTTGTGGTTGATCCCCATTCTAAGGTTCATCTCCATGAACACCCATAATATTTTACTATCACAGATCCTATTTGCATCCTTTGTAGCCCAAAGTGAAGAATAGTTCATGACTTTCGACAGATCCTTGTAAATTATGGGGAATTGACTATCCTCCGGCAGTTCCCTGGCCATTAGCACTATGGACAGTAGAAACCATGGATAGTGGAATGTTTTGCCTTGTTCCTGGACCTCGCAGCAATTTTCTCGGAACTCCTTGCAGAGGAACTTGGACTAGTTAAACTGGACCCCCTCTGTGCACTGCTGGGACAATGCTACCACCAGCATGGGTACCTCACCTCTACGGCACTTGTGCATAACCTTACCAACCAGTATTTGGGTCACCACTTTCACTGCATTGTCATTGATGCTCGATATGGCATAGCCCCTTTTCTTCTTTGCCAGCTTCTACTTCTTCTTCATGGCCTCCACGATGGCCAAATCACTGCTCTTTCCCTCTGAGATGTCTATGGGGTCCTCTCCTTTGTGTGGTAGTTGAGTAATGTGGTGAATCAAGTCTTTTGTGATGGGGATGGGTTCCTCCAACCACAAACACCCATCATGCACCAGGCAGAGTAGCTGCTTGATGAGAAAATGGTTATTGGGGCGTAGTGGAAATGTGGCACCCAGAGCTGGTTAAGTATCTTGACCTTTTCTACTCCATGCAACCACTTTCATGGTTCTAATTCTGTAACCCCCATTGCGGTGTTCTGCTTGGGCTTCATGAGGTGTGAGGTCTCAAGGTGAGGGAACTTCTCATGGTCAGTGAGGTCCCAATCTTCGAATTTTAAGCTCGACACCCATCCTAGGTGTGTGCCCTCAAAAATAATTTTGTTTGGGAGGAGCGGTGTCTGGAGTGAGCTCTTGGTCTCATCAATGTCCTTGGGCACTTCAGCCTTTCCTTTCTGCAGGGGGGACATAGGTAGGCAACTTCGTTGGGGGGTGGACAGGCTCAGTTTCCTCCGCCATGCCTTCATCCTTTTCCTCTTCGATAATTAGGTCCTCCAGGTCTTCTTCATCTTCATCGGTCTCTATGGTGATGGATTTTCCCTTGTCCTCCATTAATAGCTTGGTGCGTAGTGGGTTCTGCGGGGACACACATACGAGAACCATCGCTTGTTTGTCCTTCTTGGGTCTTGGGGTGCGATGATTTCAAGATTTCTGCTACAATCCTGTTGCCTTCCAAAGCATCCCCCACAGTTATGGCCTACGCAGCCTTCTTGGTAGTCGGTTATATCCATAACTTCCTCAACTTCTGCCATCATCTCTATCCAGAAATCTATCACTCACGAACTCCGGGGCTCAATCAACACTTGGCACAAAACAAACAAGGCTTTGCTCAATTGCTCATTTTTCAAATGACAAAGTGTTTTTTGTTAGGCAACCCCTTGTAATTTATAGTGCTTTTTGAATTTGAATTCGACCGTTCCCCCCAAATCTAGTTCATTAATCCTCCCTTGGTGGCAGATTTTCCCAAATCTTGCCCCTAAATCGTGTCTTAAATGCCTGTCGCCCACTCCATTTGGTCTCAAGTCGAGCATCCCATCGTGAATAATGATTTCAATGGTCACTTTCTAGCCAACTCATGTGGCAATGCAGACCCCCATGTGCGGTCGCAGGCCTTGTGAATATTTGCTTCTGCGCATAGCTCCAACATCGTGCAGCTCCCGGGCAGAATAGTTTATAGTCCTGTGGTTCCTTTCAACTACCTGAAGCACTAAGACTGTACTTCCCTTGGTTAGTCAGGTGGTTGCAGAACCTGTGTAAAGGTTCATCCTATCATCCATCACGTTTCCTGGGAAATACCCACCTTTTATTGTTACGGGCGACATCGTGCTTTATCATCGGTAATGTGCTATCCTAGTCGACTCACTCAGTAATGTGTGGTCCAAGCCAAGGCATCAGACTAATCAATTCATGGTGATAGCCCTCAAATTTTTCATCATGATCATGCACATCCTACCTTATCACCCTAGTCTTTCTACCAAAAAAATCTTCCTTTATCTTAACCTCCAGCTTCCTGACTTCCATGTTTACCAAAGCACTTTTCTTCCTTAATCATACCCTTTCTTCTTCAAGTTCTTGGAGCCTAGAGTTTCCCTGTTGGATTTCTTCTTCCAAGGTTTTGTGAACCATCATATCTACCAATGATATCATGCGCAGTCTAAGCTTTTCATGTACTATAGGGCTTACAATGTTTGCTTTATACTCTAGCCGTGGTAGTGCCTGTGCGGTCAGGTCCTTGCACGTGGTCCTATAAGCCCATAGAACCACTGCTACATGTATGTCCCAGTATGTTCGCTTTGTATTATGGGCCTTCATGTACTTTTTTAAAGGTTTCTTTATGGATATCCTTCTGCGCACTTGATCTTTCCATACTTCAAGGTCCCAACTAGAGGGGTCGTTCACGCCATTTTCTTACCCGCACCTGCTTACTGATCATGTTTCCTACCATAAGGACTGTGTGCATTCATGCAGGTTTCACACCATATGCCTGTATCCATCAAGATAGGTGGGTGGATGGCACGTTTCATCTGACCATCTTGTTTTTTAATCATATCAGAGGCTTCCCAAATCATGTGTGCATCATTCTTCTGCAATCACTCAGTACTGAAAACTACTTTGGTGCGTACCCCACCACCTAGTGGGCATATACCCACTTCAGAGCGTCAAAGCATTTTTGTACCGACACTTCTCTTTCAAATCTAGTCAAAAAGTCATCCACCTCGCTTAACCCATTATACATAGGTATATCTCTTACCTCTTTTGCTACATAGTGCAGCGACCTCGTCATCATGTTACAGTTTAATGTGGTTACCTCGTGTAACCGGTTCTGCCATCATTCTATCTCCTCATCAAAATATGATGTTCTAGAGCTTTCTAAATCCCATGAGATTCAGCCATCCGTGGTTGGATTTACCGAGTCTTGCTCCCATGCAGTTAGCTTCTAAATGTAGTCTATATCTTCATTTTTGTCGTAGTCACGCACTGGCTCTGTGTAGTGTGATCCTTCTGTAGGGTCTTAAGGTACCACTATGCGCAGAGACTTTTTCTCAAATATCATCTTGCGCTTCTTTAGATTTATCACTCCATTCATGTCAGTGGTCCAATCTATTCCCAATAGTGTGGGGTAGGGATTATTGTCATCAACAATATCTATCACTTCAAAATCTGCTATCACACTTGCTCCTTTGATATCTATTGTGATTCCTTGCAATCTCCCCATAGGTAGGATCTTTTTCTGGTTCGCCATTCATAGTTGAATAGGATAGGAGACCATTGCAATGCAAGCCTGCCCATGCACTCCCATGTCTGCTTTGGCAGTACAATTGCGTCTGATCCTAGATCTAGAATCACTTGATCCATATCATATTCCCCAATCTACACGGTCAATCTCATATCCCTTCCTGTTCACGTCATGTGCTTCTTGAGCTTCCGGACTACGCACAATTCTCCTAGCATGGTCCTAGTGCATCTAGTTATGAGTTCCCGCAACCCCTTTACATCCTTGTTGTCGTGCACCAGCTTCACGCATGTCTCCAAGAACATAGTGAGCATCGATGGGTCCATTTCCATCTCTAGTCTGTCCTTACTTCCTAAAGTGGAGGCATAAGTGAAACTCCTCTTAGCTTCCATGAAGGTCTCCTTAGCGCACTCCAAATCAAATTTTGGTTCCATCATTAGAGCCTTGTGAACCCAGGTACTCTCTTCATGTTTCTTGCCTTTCTCATCCTTTGTTGTAATTCTAGTCCAAAGCACTATGTTTACATTAGGGTATTCCTCGTGTGGCTCAGACCTCATCATTTGCAGGTTCTAAGTGAGGGGAGGTTGGAGTGCTCCTTTATCGCACAACCTCGCTATCAATGTGGGACAGTCCTCCATCTCATGATCAAACAACATACAATACAAGCATGATGGTCATGTTGCATTCGTACAATCGTGAGTATAATGCCCTAGCCCTCCACAATTGTAACATATTAGCTAGCCCTGACCTCTTCTTGGTCCCCCTCCACCTTGGCCTTGTCCACGCCCCTGAAATTTTGTGCGTGCCATTCCTACATTTTGATCGAGGGGTCATGTTTTGGCCTAAACTCTGTAGCTAGGAGTTTGATCCATCATTAGCTCATGACTTCTACAGGTACACTCATCATGTCCCACTAACCAACAGAAATTACAGAACAACTACTGTCTGTGTATACTTCTGTAATAGATGGTAGTTATCTGTAGCATGATTTCCTCCTATCTGATAAATTGTGCACCACAGTGCAGGTGCCATGCTTGGTCCTGCTTGTGCCTCCGGTCTTAGTGGCATTGGCCCTTCTCGTGCAAGGTAATTCACGAACATCGAGCAGTATCCTTGTTGTGCCCATGGCCCTTGCATTTTACGCACCATACCTCATTACACATCTCTGGGTGGGTTGTCCTGTCTTGTTTCAAACTCTACATCTCAAGGCACATTTTTTTCAACTGTGCATGAATCTACTAAACTCTCAGGTTTGGATCTTGTATCAAGGTCTCATGCAATCTCATCGTGACCTCCAAGGCCTCGGCCTAACTGCTTAGCCTCTATTGCGACAACATGTTCTGTAGATGCAGTGTTAATGATGCTACAAACAATTTGCGATGTTTCCCATCTGTTAATGTCATGTTTGCTTTGCGAATTATGCACTTTAGTCTTTGATCCAACTCCCACGTGGTTTCACTTGGTAGCATTGTGATTTCCTTGAACCCAATGATTGACTATGCCTCTAACTTCGGCCTACTAAATTCTTTATTTAGTGTCGCTTGGATATTTGTGATCCTACAGAGCACTGACCAATGTTTCCTTCTTTATATTGTCATTCGTGACCCCCTGTGCTTCCCATACAACTTTTAACACGAACCAAAACTGGTCTGGACCTTCATTCCCTACTCCTTTGAACACTGATAGCTTTATCGCGCTTCCAATATTGCTTTGTGGTGGTGGCGAAGTTAGTATTGGTGAAGACAGGGGGGGTGAAGATAGTGAAACTAGTGGTGGTGTTTGTGGAGATGGTATGCGCGGAATTCTCTACCTTATCAAATTTATCACACTTCTTGGCAAGACCATCGTGAGCTCTTCCTCGCCCCCTCATGAAGGTGAAATAAAGAAGCTAGTCTCTAGTTCTGTGCTACCTTCCTTTCTATAGATTCTCTCACCTCGAATAGCCCCAAACATCAATTTATTCGCATAACCTATTTTTCACACAATAGCATTTTAATCCAAGTGTTCAAAGATTTAACGTACTTACCTCGTGGTCCCTTAAGGAAGTGTCGTTCTGCCTCGCTATAACTAACTAAAGTATCTACCGTGAATTTGATGATGAATCCTCCTACAATTCGATCAAGCCAATGATAGACAACGTGCGCGATCTTATCTTCTGATGCGTCCATTCTACGCACCAATTCTGGAGTCTAGAGAATAGGTTTGTCAAGTTTACACCTTCCTTGGCTATCTACTAGCTTCGTGATCCACTTGTACAACTTGGTGGGGAAGGATGAAAAGAAATTTTTCTAGATCTCTGTATATAAGTAGCAATCTAACCACTCTTCCTTTGATAGTCGCAGATTCCTGTTTTTCTGTGTCGCGCACTCGTCAATCTTCCTTTCCAACCAATATTCAACTCCTTTCTTTGTCAAATTCTAGTGATACGACATCAGACATCTCTACGAAAATCCTGGTCCTGACAGCGGAACCATTTGTTGGCTTGTTGGGGCATAACCCAGGTTCAGAGTTAATTAGCCAAACAAATCCCTATATTACTGGCCCTTTTGACAACAGTCCGTGGAGCGTAGACTAAGGTCTCACCCAAAGTAGTATGGGAGGGTGCTAGAACCAAGTTTCTGCACCCTTGAGATGTCCGAGAGGTTCGACTGGTCTCACTGTTTGTCCCTATGCGTAGGTTGCTTCACGCACTTCCCTATTCCTCATGCCCTGATACACTGCCTTCGTGCAACCCTAACCAAGGATTTTGGAGCTTTTGCACTGCTAGAGCCACGCTCTGTGCTATTACCCGAGATCTTATTTATCTTTCTATACTAGTTAATTACCTTCATGTACTTGGATGTCTTATGTTATAATTAGTTATACAAAACATTCAAATAAGTCCGTGCAACATATAAAAAGTATACTTGCAAATTATACCCAATCATGTATTAAAATAGGAAAAGATGCATAGAAATATGGTAAACTTTCTCTTTATTGATTCTTCCAACGGTTATAGACTCAACTTGCCCTGTGCACTCAGCAGCAGGGGTCCGCGCACTCAGTTGTAGTGTACTAGGCCTCTGTGCACTCAGCTGCAGAGCCTTTCCCTACCATACGACCCACATACACACTTTTCACTTAAGCATAATCACTTAGACTTCTCTTACTCTCCTCTATTCCATCTTGGATTTCCTCTCTACTTAGAACCTCGCTCTATTTATACAATTGGCGGACAACCCTGTGACTCTATCATAATTTTGTGCTCTGCACCCATAATTCGCAACGCCTTTTACAAAAGGATTCAGTCAAAACTTGGGCTTTAAGCCCCAAAACTTGCCTTGGGGGGATTCCATGCCCAACACACTTAGCTGAGTGATGAAATTGACCAACATGTGAAATTCTTGAGAGAGTGGAAATAACTCTAGACACACTAACCAATGACCATATTTTATTCTGAAAACCTAGTGACATGATAAAATTTGACTTTGAGACCCCTAACAAAACTTGGTAAAAGCCTATTTGATCACTGGTGTTAGGCAGAACTGACTGACACTAACATTGGCTCCAGCTAGGGATGGTAGCTCCTTGGAGGTGTCAAGAACACCATATACCTAGTATCCTTGTTCATTGGGCATGGAGTCAAAATGCAAAGACTAAACTGAAACAGAAAATTTACTAACAAAGTGATTGACTTGACTATAAAAAACATACTTACTGAAAAACTGGCTTTACAACCTTTTTAACAAAAAGAGAACCGCAGCTAATCATAGAAGCCTTATGGCCTTCTCCTTGGGCTTCAAACTTCTAATGATAACTTCCAACCTACTGAAAGTATATATACAATCATGTGTAATGATCCCTCCAGTGTAACCAATCCAAAAAATAGCTACTTATTTGAATTTTGCGCATACTTTCTTTGAGTAGGCAAAGAAAACAAAAGCTAGGCCACTCCAAGTGTCCATTGAACATGTGTACATGATCCATAAATACAATAAATTTCATCACCCTATATTGTTGCAACAAATTTGCAATAGGATCTTCAATAATCTGGAACATTACCATGTCTTGAAAGTTAGTAGAAATACAAGAACATCCCTCATTTTCAAATGTAATTTTTTTGTCAAGATGAAAGAAGAAAATATGTTCATAAAGTTTTTCATTCACATCAAGGGACTGGGAAATGTTTTCTTGAAAATTTTTGTTTTACGAAGCCATAGTATCAATAGAAAAAATGTACACATCCATAGGATCTGGTACAAACTGCTCTTCTTCAATAGACTCTTCATTTTCTAATCCTAGAGGAAAATCATCATCTGCAAGAGGCTCTATGATCCAGGTGGATATTGGTGGCCACATACCAAGTCCACTTGGACCCCCACCATTGTTTCTTTCAGCTTTTTGGTTTCCTTAATTGTAGCACAGTTTACTATTTTTAGCAATTTTTCGGTTCCTAAACTTTTGAAGCCCTTTTGAGGCCCTTAACAACGTTTTTTGGGAAAATTGGAAGAAACATGGGTCCACAGACCCAAGGAGCCATGGACCCATGTTTCTCTTCCCAAAGTTGTAATTCTTGGATAGATCTTTCTAATGAGATACTATGCACATCAAACAAAGATCGTATGCCAAAGTTACAACCCCGAGAAGTCGATGTACCAATTTACCCAAACAGGGCCCACAGTTTGGCATTTCATCTTCTACAGTTAGGTTTTTGGATGTTTAGGGTTTTCCATTGTTTCTCAATAATAAATAGGCCTTCGAGCCTCATTATAGCACAGTTCAGAGGCAAATAGCTACCACATCTCTTCTCAGAGATAAGCTACCATCGCCCTAGCTGGTTTATTTCCATTTCTATTTGTAAGCATATTTCAATATTTTACATTAATGAAACGAAGTATTATTTCCGCTACATCTTTGTGTATATGGTTATCTCTGTATTATGTTGCGTTCCTATTTAAATCTGGTTTAGTGGTATCAAAGCGGTCTTCTTTTTTTCTCTGTTTTTCTTTGCATGTCCCCAACAAGGTCGGGATATAAGGAGTTAGGGCTTGAACTGGTCAAACCTTTGCAAGATCAGCGTCGCAAATCCCGATGGCCTCCCATGGTAGAGAAAAAGAAAGATGAGGGGGCAAGAGATCCTATCAAAATATTGCTCCAAGAATCTCTCGAGTGAAAAAGGAATGCGATGATGGACAACCTTGCCCAGATCCTTCAACGACTACCCAGGGGCAACGCATCGGCTTCCAACATCTACTCTGGAAACGCCGCACCATTTAAGGCACAAGTTAATTTTGAAATCCCCATATTCGAGGGTCAAATAGACGTAGATCTCATCAATGAATGGTTAAATCTGCTAGAGGGTTATTTTTCTGTTCATGATTTTTCCAGTCGAGAAAAGATATTTTCGCTCTTCTCAAAGCAATCCCCCACATCAAGGACTAATGGGAAACCTACTGCGAGCATAAGGATGAAAGTACAGACTCACTATTTTCAGCTGTACCCACTTGGACTTCATTCCGAGATGCCATCAAGGAGCACTACCACCCTGTCAGAAGCTATGAGGATCAATACATAAAGTGGACCACGCTGCGGCAGGGAAGGGACCAAGGCATGTCAGAGTTCACCAATATTTTCCATACCCTTCACACAAAGTTGGGTATCAAGGATTCGAAGAAAAATTTGGTACTCAAATACAATGGCTTCCTACACAAGTACATATAGGAAGAAATAGAATTCCTGATCATCTCCTCACTCGGCACTACATACCGATATGTTGTCAAGGTCGAGCAAAATTTTAAACAGAAGAAGCGAGACTTTGGATCTGCGAATCCGAAGCAAGGGAAAGGTGCCCCCAAACTGCAAAACAAAGGTCAAAGCCAAGGTAGGGTGGCCCAAGACAACCTGCCAAAGTTGCAAGTAAATAAAAACACCGTGAAGCCGAAAAAGGACATGGGAAAGTGGTGTGAGTTACATAAGAGCTCCACTCACAGCACAAGTGAGTGTCGGGACAAGCAGTCACTGGTGGCTAAGCTAAAGGTTTCAGAATCGGATGTAGGTTCTAACTCTGAGTTAGAACTCAACAAGGGGAATGACAAAGGGAAGCATATTATCAATGCAGATCCCAACGCCACTATTGCCACAACGAAAATCCAAAAGGAGGAATCCGAAGATCCAGAGGAGGAGGAACATTTCTTCCACTCCTAGATGTGGGTAAAGGGCTCCTAGCTACAATTCATTGTTGACGGTGAGAGCCAAAAGAACATAATTTTGGCAGAGGTCATGAAGCGGTTGGGCTTATCGAGCACAACACATCCACAGCCATACACCATTGGGTGGCTTCACCAAGGACAGGTTCTTCGCATGAGCCAGCATTGTCACCTTCCATACAACATCAAGCCCTTCACGGATGAGGTATTGTGTGACATTGCTCGCCTTGAAGTTTATGATGTATTACTAGGACAACCATACTTGTGGAAGCAACATGCTATATATGAATCAAGGCCCCATGTTGTTATTGTTACTTTGGGAACTAAGTTGTACAGGATACCAGAAGTAGCACCACCTACCACCATCTCCTTGATTACTGCAAAACAATACAGTAAGCTCATTTCCAAAACCAGGAAATTTGTTTTCCTCATGATACAGCCTTAAGGAAAGAAGAAGACGGTGACCATGACCTCCAGACAGGGCCCCTCCACACGACAATTATAGATGGACAAGGTAATGGAGGTTTACGAGGACATCTTCACCTCCGCTGCAGGGGTTCCTCTTCATTGTCAGGCCAAGCATTCCATCGATCTAACCCCAGGTGCACCACTGTCCAATGGACCAATCTATTAGTGCTCCATTCTAGAGAATGATGAAATCAAGAGGAAAATTTAGGAGTTGTTGCAGAAAGGTCACATCCGTCCAAGTTCATCACCCTGTGGGAGCCTGATCATGTTGGTACAGAAGAAGGATGGGAACTGGACACTCTGTATTGACTATCAGGCAATGAACAAGATCATTGTCCGTAATAGGTACCTGATCCCATGGATTGATGACCTCTTGGACCAACTGAAGGGGGGAAAATATTACAGCAAGATTGATTTGAAGTCAGGGTATCACCAAGTACCAATGGAACCCTCTGTTGTGTGGAAGACTACCTTCAAAGCCAAGGAGGGCCTGTTCGAATGGTTGGTGATGCCTTTCGGATTAACGAATGCTCCTACAACCTTCATGAGGCTAATGGATGACATCTTGCATCTATGACATCTTGATCTTCAGCTAGAGTTGGGAAGAACACCTCCACCACATCCGACAGGTTCTACAAACACTGTGGCAACACAAGCTATGTGCCAATTTGGAGAAATGCACTTTTGGCATGACCCAGGTTTAGTATCTGGGATACATTATTGATCAACATGGGGTGCATATGGATCCATGCAAGATCCAATTCATTCGATATTGGCCATATCCAACCACTCTGACAGAGCTCTACAGCTTTCGGGGTCTTGCCAACTTCTACCGCAGGTTCGTGTTGGGATTTTCTCATATCACTTGGCCCTTGAGTCAAGTCACCAAGCGAGGAGCAAAAGCAAAATTCTTTTGGTATAAATCTCAACAGAGGGCATTCACAAATTTGAAAGATCACCTCTACACAGCACCCGTGCTCGCATTACCAAACTTGCAACAACCATTAGAGGTTGAGACAGATGCCTCTGACTATCCTATTGGGATAGTCCTTACTCAACACAAGCATCTAGTGGCATATCACAGTGAGACACTTTCAAACACAATCTGGAAGTATCCCACTTATGAAAAAGAGATGTATTCCATTGTGCATGCCTACCGACAATGGAGGCACTACATTTTGAGGAAGGAAATGGTCATCCACACAGACCACCGAACCCTACAGTTCATACGGACCCAAGGGAAATTGCAGAATGATCGCCATAAGAAGTGGACCACATACCTGCAACAGTTCCATTTGAACATCAAGTATAATAAGGGTAGCGCCAATAATGTTTCATATTGCCTCATTCGACCACCAATCATGGCGTTAACCACTATGCTCAAATATTATGGGTACGAGACTTCTGATTGGCCAGTTCTCTACAAAAGCGACCCAGAATTCGACCACACATACCAGACACTCTTGGAGGGCTAGCATGTTCCAGATTTTCACCTCCAATATGCCCTATTATGCCACCTGGGTCACCTTTGTGTTCCTTCAATCGAGCATGCCAAGATGATTTTGGAAGCACACTACAGTCGAGCTGCTGGACATTTCGGGGTCGAGAAAACGGTGGCAGTACTGCAAAAGTATTTATATTGGCCAAATCTTCAACACGATGTTGGGAAGTACATTAGATCATGCACTGCCTGTGCGATTACCAAACCGACCATCAAGAAGCAAGGCCTCTATACCCTGTTGCCTACCCCTAGTCGACCTTCGGAATCCATCTCCATGGATTACATGTGTTACACAAAAATATCGTCACCATGACTATTTGCAGTCAGTATGGGTCCATAATCACTTATATTGACCTCCTAAGCAAGTCTCAGACCTTAGCTCTTTATGTCAAGCTTTGCAAATGAGAGAAAGATATTGAAAATCAATATTACTCTGGTTCCGCACTTTCTCTCACTTTTGCCTGCGGGCCCGCACCCTTTGTTCATATTACCTGTGTATCTGCACGCTCTGTCTGTAAAGGGGTGGGTGCGTACCCCTGTAAAATTTAAAAATGCGCAAGTTTATCCTAAAAAACTCACTTTTGGGTTAATTCTAGATGTTTCTAGAAGGATTTTGACGTGGATTGTTCGCTCCAAGGTGGTTCATGCATCCCAAAAGAGAAGGAGCTAATCCCTTGATAAAAGGAGCTATCCCTTTGAAGGAGGGCTTTATCCCTTTGAAGGAGGACCTAGTAACTTCCCTCCATTGCACTATAAATTAAGGCATTGTGTCAGTTGCTGGAGAGGTTAGAAGCTGAACATTTTGAGGGTAAATGCTGATGGAATTGGGACTTCCTAGTTAAACTTGAGAGGAGAGATCACATACCTTTTGGTTTCATTGGGAAGTGAGTGAAACTTGTCAAAGTAGAGGAGACTTCTTGTCGGACCCTGGGAGGAGCTTGTACAGCATCAAGGCACAGGTTGTAAAGTTCTTCTTTTATTTGAATTAATACAATCAGATTCATTTTTCTCAACAAATTGTCTTATGTGGTTTGTTTCATAATCTCCTTGATCATTATGATGAATATGCTTTATGATATTCGCTTTTTAGGTGCTATTTAATTTGTTTTCTTGTTTGTGTTTGCAAACTTATGCTTCAAGGAAGCTCATTTGGAGCGAGGGAGCGAGGCTTCCACAAACTTGCATTGGACCCAAGGTAGGCCTAAAACACTTGTTTGCCTTTGTTTTTAATTGCATATTTAGAGAAAGATAGTTTTTGATGGGCTTGCTTGTCACTAGATATCTTTAGATAATAGGAAGGTCGATCTTGTCTGCAACCTCGACTCATTCCGCGTGACAAAATGGCGACTCCGCGGGGGACTTGATTTTTTTCCTTGTTTTTATGTTGACCTGAGAAACTTGTCTTTGTGTTTCTGTTTTTGGCTTGTTGTGTGTGGAATTGGGTGGATTTAGTGGATCTAGGTTTGTTTCGGCTTTTCATAACTTTAGGAGAAGTCCGCACTCTGTGCTTGTATCACAGTGCATACTTCTATGCATGTTTACTTTGCACACAGAGCGGGCATGCACCTGTGTAAACCTTGAGCCTGCGGACCCTGCTAAAATTTTGAAAAATTCATATTTTACTCTTTCAATTAGTTTTATTTTGATTTAGATGTTGTTATCCTCTGCCCAGACCTGCATGTGACTTGCTAAAAGCTTTCCTTAGTTTAATTTCATTGGTGTTAGGGTTTTAGGTGAAATTCCTAGAAGTTTTGGTTGCTGGTCTTGATTTTCATTTTGGTCATGTAGTAGCCCAGAGCTTAGAAGCGTAGAAGCCTTAGATCACCTTGGTTTTTACTGGCCTTCTTATGAGTCTGACTATTTGCAAAATCTACCTCTGTTGAGGAATCCATCTTGTGTTTTCTCTTTGAAAAACTTCAAAAAGCTTGTGTTAAAAGATTGGATTTCACTTTTACAAAAAAGAAAAAAAGATTACTTGTTTTTGACTGATTTGTGATTCTGGACAAGTTAGTCCTTGGTTTACTTATTGCCAAGTAAAACATCCTTGAAAAAACAAAAACATCTTGTAAGCTTTTACTTCAAGTAGTTTTTTATAGTTTGTAGATCTTAAGATTTGCTTTATTTATAGTTTTCTCAATATTTGCTTTAGTCATAGTTTTGAGTGTTCTTTATAAAAAATACAAAAATCTCTTTTGAAAACATTTGTTTTGCTAGCATTTGAGCGTTTGAATGAAAAGGGAAATTCTTGTGCAAATAACTAATTGTCTCGTTTTGAGCGCATTGGAACAAAAAATCTTCTTTCAACTTGTTTGTTAAGAAATATTTGTGTTTACACACATTTGCATTCTCAAACTCTTTCCTAGCTAGAGGTTCATTGAAGAGCAAAGATTGTTTAATCATCTTAAGTGCATCTTTTTAGTGATTTTGAGTCGAGTCTTCACACCATGAGTTTCATCTCCAATCAAAAACCAATAAAAACAACACTTCAAGTAAAATTAATCTAGAAATATTTTTATTTCTAGGGCTCTATTACACCAACATAGCTTAGGCTAGCGTCTTGGAGTAGGGAGTACTTAACTCTCCAAGACAGTAAAACAAACAAGTAGTTGTATCTTGCGGTAGGAGAGAAATCCAATTGTTGCATCTATGCTCTGGGAAAGCCCTCTAAAAGAGAAGCAAAGAATCGTGCTCCGAACTCAGTGTGGAATCAATCCTTCCTCACTTGTGGAACGACACAGATATTCACGTATTAAAAACGGTAAATCCTGGATTTAAACCACTTGTCGAGAGCCCTGGGGTCACTTGTTGTAAAACCCTTGGGTTTATGTCAAGGAGCCTTCAAGGGGATTGAGCTTGTACTCTGCCTCTTGGTGCATATCGGATGCGTAGACGTGTTTCCTACGTAGTTGTTGTCTATTGGTACTCATAGGACCATAGCTATAGGATTCTTCCTAAGATGACAGTGGCGGGAAGATCCCACTGTACCTGGAGCAGACGTCGGCTAGACTCACTTGGATTTTCTGGGGGGTTCTCTTCACTCGAGACAGTTCAGTGGAGAAACTTGTGCCAGTCTATTCATTAAGCAGGTTGTCAAGGTAACTGTTCCAACTGCCATTTCTGTATTGAATTCTGCGACGTTGGATTTCATCACCAACTAGTGTTTTCGGTACAGAAAGTTACTGTTTGTGTGTGATTGATCTCCTAGATTCTTTAGGCGTGTGATTCAATTTTCTTGGTTCTTTAGAGGCTTTAGGTGGTTTTCATTGAGATTTTACTTTGTTTTCGTGTGAAGTAGTTGAAAGTTTTTAACCATTGCTGAATTACCGAGGAAGTCACGTAGACTTCGGGGCCAACCTCTTGAGTTTTCACGAAGCCAACTTGAAGGGCTACGGGCCCTGGTAACTCCTAGAGAAAGTAGAAGTGGGTCACCTGAAAGAGGAGAATCTGCTTTGGTGGGATATAATCCTGATTTTTCAGCGTTAATAGCATATTATAGTACACAACCTGTATCCGTTTCAGAAGTTACTGGTAGTGTTTCATCTACTAGTGATATAGGTGAAGAACCTGAAATATCTTAACCCAAATTTGAAATTTCTACTACTGTTACACAAAAATATCGTCACCTTGATTATTTGCAGTCGGTGTAGGCCTATCATCACCTACACCAGCTTCCTAAGCAAGTCTTAAACCTCAGCTCTTCAAAACAAGCTTGAGAAAAGAGAGAAAGACATCAAAAAAGCAATATAACTCTAGTTCCGCACTTTCTCTTAGCTTTTCCTGCGGGCCCGCACCTTTTATTCAAGATATCTGCGTACTTATACGCTCT
>APFE030985417.1:0-27996 GCA_000404065.3 Pinus taeda
TTCACTAACCATAGATGGTACATTTCTACACTATGGGAATAAATGAGTTGAAGTCGACCATGTGAGAAATCATTTGATTACTGGTCATTGATGTATAGCATTAACAAATGCAATACAAGTCACCAATAATGACAATGAGTGTCAAAGTACCCCAATACAATCTAACAAGTGTGAAAAAATGTGTTGAAGTCAAACACTTGAAAGAATATACCAATCAGGATACATTGATGTATTCTCACTATTGATAGTAAAGGAGTTTACCACTGATGAATGCAAATTGTAAGGTACTGAAAATAGGAATCTAGACCTTGTTCCCAGAGCAATGAGTTGAATTCGATGGGAAAATATTCGAATGGAAGGAAGACATTAGGCATCCCACATCAACGAACACAAGTGTAACCCACAGATGAATAATTTGGAAGAAATTAGACGAAGAGGGATGAATTAACCATTCGAAAGTAAATTTCTGGTGTACACAAGATGTGGCTAGTGCACAACATAAATCCTTTGAACCAACCAATAATGAAAGTTGACACAAAGGTGAGGAATCCACAAATAGAGTCAAATGGAAACCAAGGTACTACATGAATCCCAATATGTGACAATGTAAGTTGATGTCGAACGCAAGGGAAACTACTCAGTCAAAGACCCATAATACTGATTGATGTTGAGCACAAGGTCACCTATAAATAATTTAAATAGGACTAGGGTGCAATTCTAGGTCTACTCCCAAAGAAATTTGTCAAAGTTGATAAGAGTAGACCCACCAGTAAGAAGTTAATATGGACCTTCTTAACCAACATGAGTGAAGTACCATGTAGCTTGATCTGAAATGGGGCATACTAGTAATGCTATGCTAATTCCCCATTTAGATTAAAACTCAAGATGCTTATCATTTTATTTTCAAGTGTTCGAGGATTCAATACTTTTGGTTAATTAACTGATTCCCATGAGAGTTTCTTATGTAAATGTTATGAACAATTTAACATAAAAGCATATGCTAAACAATAGCAATATAAAAGAAAAGAACATAAAAATACAAAACACAACAAACACATGATAAATGAGTTCACCCCTCCTATGCTATGTCTCCTTGGTCCAGCTTCCAATGGCTTAGGCCTCTCTATTATGCTCAAATTACAACAAAAGTGTGTTTACAATTCTTAGATTCCTCTAAAACCTGTCTCAATGAGTTCAAAATCATAAAAAATGGATCTCTAGCTTCCTTTTGCATTTAATTTGGATAATAACTCAAGAAGTTATGACTTATCCGAGTTCTTCCACTATTTGTTCCACAAGTTGCTCCAAAACCGACCAAAAACCCATTTCCACTCCAAAATCTACTAACGGAGTGAGAAATTTACCACACAATAAGTTATATCCTATCGGCCGTATCGCAAATCACAATCAACAAATGTTGTGGGCTCTTAGGGTTTGTGAATAGAAAATAGGTGATTTCAAATTGCAATATTGCGGGTTTGACGGGATATTAAATCGCAACCTATAGTGGCATCACATCCGGGGACTACAGCATTTCGTAATCTACATAAAATCCTGGCGGATGGTCTTGTAAACATAAAAAATGTTGTGATTGCGATATCTCGGACCGGTCAGGGATACTTAACTGTAACATATAAAATCCCGTGTCTGGGGTCCATCACTCATCGCAATTGGTGAAGTTCAATGACTGAAGGTCTTATTAACGTGGCAGAACACTGTGATGCAATATTTACGAACCCGATGGGAACTTAAACTATGACATATAAAATCACGCGTCCAGTTAATTTATCACATCGAAACCTGGTAACTGTTGGGGGCTGATTCTGACTTTTTCTCCCCTCGCTGATCTGTGATTACAATATGCGATGGTTTTATCACATCGCAACCCTGAATCTGCTGGGGTCGATTTGTAATGCTTTTACACCTTGCGACTATGATTAGCAAAATGTAGTGGGTGGGGGGGAATGACAACCTGCCACTTAGTGCCTCCTCATTCGTTGAAGACCTTTCCTCCTCATCCCAATCCTGCCATGTAGACAAATCAAACTTGAACTTTTACTTGCTCTGACTTCTACATACGAACTCATATTTTTGAGTACCGTTTTCACCAATGTATTCAAACCGACAAGCCCTTCAATGTGAAGCTGAGCGTGACAAGATTTTGGCACTTTTATTTTTGAGCATAATTCTAAGCACCTGCTCACTCCTCCCCACTGGAAGCCTTTTGTACTCAAAAATATTTATATTCAGTTATTGAACAAATGAGGGTACTATTCCCTCACCTTCCCCACTTCAATCCATTTGGCCTTTGATGGATGTGTAACTTTGAGACCCACCCAAAGATAATCAATACTTCCCGTTTTAGTTGTCCTTATCCTCCTGTCAAGTATAGTGTCTTACTAAAGCACATCAAGGAATTATAGAGAAAATTCTTCAATAGATGGAATTTGAACATTCTCTCCTTGATATTCAATCAAAGGAGGTTCATACAATCTCAAATTTCAACATTAACAACATAATATATGGGCATATATGAAGGCAATTGAAACTTGAAAGCATTACTACCAATCTTTTCCAGAATTTTAAATGGACCGTAACGAATTGGTTTCAACTTTTTACCTTCACCTTGAATCCTTTCCTTTCTAATGTATAGCCAAACTTCATCACCTACTTGAAACAGATGATCCAAATGATGCTTATCATACCTTGCCTTACACTTGCCTTGACTCTTTTCTAGTTGTTCTTGAACTGTTTGGTGAATCAATTGAATTCGCTCAATGAATTTATTTGCTTTGTCTATGCCACTATGTCCATCTACAACTACATCTTTCTCAAAGATGAAATCCAAAGGCGATTTAGGAAAATAACCAAGACATGCCTCAAAAGGAGAATATAGAGTAAAAGAGTGTTTTTCTCGGTTGTAAGCATGCTGAATATAATGCAACTATTCATCCCACAACTTAGGATGTTTGCTACAATATCCTCTTAGAAAATCAATAACTGTCATGTTAACCACTTTAGTTTGACCATCTGTTTGCGGATGGAAGGTTGTACTTTTCTTCAATTTGGTGTCCATCAAGTTTAATAAACTTGACCAAAAATTCAGACAAATCAAGAATCATGATCACTTATAATAGAAATAGGCAATCCAAAATGAAACCATACATTTTGAAAGACAAGTTGAGTTGTTTGTTCAACTGTAATTCGTTTTTTACAAGGCATTAATATGCACATATTGCTGAACCTATCCAAAACTACATACAAATAGTCATGACCTTTCCTTGATAAAGGAAGACCTCCTACAAAATCCATAGAAACACTTTCCCATGGTCGTGAAGGCATTGGAAGTGGTGTGTACAATCCTAGTTTCCTATTACTAGGCTTACTGACTGCACACAATGAACAACCTTCGATAAAATGAGACACACTTTCAAGCATATGAGGCCAATAAAAATACCTCTGAAGATTTTCCACTGTTTTACTTACATCGAAATGTCCAACAATAAGAGAAGTGTGCACTTCCCTTGTGAAATTTACTCTCTCTCCCTGTGGAACACAAAGTTTTCCCAAATGATACAACATATTATTTTGTACATGGTAAGTCTAATTCCTCAACTTGGTGGCCTTGAATTGAGTGTAAATATACCTCTTGAAAGTCAACATCATGTGTATATTTCTCAACATAACTTTCAGGAAAAACATAATGATTCTTGAGTAAAATGGATGCATTAACAATCGGTCTAGAAAGCATGTCAAAAAATTTGTTATAAATACCTTTCTTGTACTTGATTACCAAGTGGAATTGTTTTAAAAATCCCATCCAACGAAAGTGCCTTGATTGCTACAATTTTGTTTGAGACTGTAGATATTGCAAAGGTTGATGGTCGTTGTGAATAATGGTTTCTTTTCCCACCAAGTAATGCTTCCATTTTTTCACACTTTGCACCAATTCAGATCTTTATCATACATAGGATAATTAATAACAACACCATTAAAAATTTCAAAATGAAATGAAATGGGCTTACCATGCTGTAAAAGCACTGTACCCATTACGTAGTCACTTGCATCTATTTGTATTTCAAATGGTTGTTTCAAATCTAGCA
The DNA here is from genome assembly GCA_000404065.3 of Pinus taeda. Lineage (NCBI taxonomy): Eukaryota > Viridiplantae > Streptophyta > Pinopsida > Pinales > Pinaceae > Pinus > Pinus taeda. Next base: position 4,104 of record APFE030985417.1, read on the forward strand.
ATACTAAAATTGGGGCTGAACTAACCTTTTGTTTTAAAGCATCAAATGCTTTTTGTTGTTTGCCTCACCACTGGAAGCGAAACTTCACGCTGATCAAAGCATGTAGTGGAGATGCTATGGAAGAGAAATTAGCAATGAACTTCCTTCAATACTGTGCTACTCCCAAAAAACTCCTTACTTTTGTGACTGATTTGGGTATTGGCCAATTCACAATGACCGAAACTTTAGAGGGGTCAATCTACAGATCAACTCCTCCAACTATATGGCCCAAATACACTAAGGAAATTTTCTTGAATTCACATTTAGACATCTTCAGAAATAACTGTTCTCTTTTCAAGACATCTGACACTTTCCTCACATGCTTGACATTCTCTTCTCGTGATTTCATGAATATGAAAATATCATCTAAATAGACAATTACAAACTCATCAAGAAAGGATCTTAAAACATCATTCATAACTCTCATGAATGTAGTTGGATCATTGCAAAGACTGAAAGGCATAACTGACCACTCAAACAATCCCCATTTGGTTTTAAAAGCAGTCATCCAAATATCCTCCTAAGCTATTTTAAATTGATAATATCCACTTCTCAAGTCTAATTTAGTGAAATATTTTTCATTCTTCAAATGATCTAGCAAATCATCTATTCTAGGAAGTGGGTATCTATTCTTTATGGTAATTTTATTCAAAGCTCAATAATCTACACACATTCGCCATGTTCCATCTTTCTTGGGTGCCAAAACAATTGGTGAACCACATGGCGAAGTAGAGGGACAAAATACACCTTTATCTAACATATCCTAAACTTGTTTCTTAATTTATAAACTTTCTAGAATTGACATTCAATATGTACTGATATTTGGGAGTGGAAAATCTTGTTGTAGCTGAATTTCGTGATGAATTCCCCTTTTTGGTGGAAATCCATTTGGTTCTTGAAACATGTTTCCATATTGATTGACCACATCAACTAATTTGGCTTTCAGCTTCACATCACAGCCTACAAATGATTCATGCTCTGTGTCATTCTTCTACTTGATCATAAGGAGCACAATATTCTTGCTGGAATTGACCAGTCGCTTCATTTTCCCTGTGCTTACCAAATATAGATTAATCTTTCTGCGATAGGCTCTCACAATATACTCCATTCCATATTTGAAAAAATGATATTGGTTCTCAAATCTATGGAAAACGACTTTCCTATCATACAAATATGGGCTTCCCAACACAATCCCAGAAATATCCAATGGCACAACGTCTAATTCGACTTCATCAACGAAATTGGCAATGATTGCAAACCTGAAAACACATTTCCATGTGACCTACAAATCGACATCCTTGGTTATCCAACCCAATGGATATGGTTTATGATTAGGCATAGTTTCTAGATTCAGCTTCTTGACCGAATTTGCATAAATTAAGTTGGCCTAAGATTCACTGTCAAACAATGTATCGATTTTCGTATGTTTGGAAATAACTAGGATATGGAATAAATTGATTCGATTTTCCTCATTTGAAATGATACGGGAGTTATTTGTTGCACTGGTGCTTGCCACGACTTCCTCTTTTCTTTATTTTGCCACGGCTTTTCCCTTAGTCACTGTGGCTGCAACCTTGGTTTCATCTCTTGAGTCATAACCCAAGTCTTGTTGTGTAGCAATGTTTGTCCTCTGGTTCCCTTTATTGTTATATTTGTTCGGTCTTAATTCAGGATGAAGCTTCCAATAATGCACTTCATCATGTCCCTCTTTGGAATAATTCTTGCACACAGGTTTCTCCCCTTCTTTCTTAACAAAATAATTTTTCTTTTGCTTTCCTTTAAATTTCTTCCCTTTTTCACCACTCTGAAATGGCTTCTTCTTACGTTCTTCCTGTACGTTTTTCCTTCTTTCTTCAAGATGTGTAGCTTGAACATAGACCTCATCAAGATTCGTGGGACTAAACATAAGAATGATATGTTGAATATAGCTATGCAACCCTCCTATGTATTTCAACAACGTATCTTGTGATTGTAAGTCTAGTTCTAGCATAAAATGTCTTTTCCTAAACTCTTGAGTATACTCTTGCACATTTTGACCTTTTAACTGTTTGAAATTTTTCCAATTCATGATAGCTTTTTGCATATGAGCTAAACGGTAGAATTGTCTTTTTTATAGCAGCAATGAAATTAGACCAAGCAATAGAGATCTTCCCATGCTTTTTGATCTCGTCTTGAGTCCTTTATTCCCACCATACAAGTGCTGCACCCTCCATTCTCAATGAAGCCAACTAAATTTTGATATCATCCTCTTGAATGCTCTGAATTCTGCAATACACCTCTAATTAACGAATCCAGTTATCCATCTTCTCTGCATTAACTTCACCATTGTACATAGGCAACTCAAATTTAACATCAAGCTTTAGAAAAGGTGATTTACCAATCCATTTTGAAAAATGATGATGAGTATGAGTAGTGGTGGTATTAGTGGAGGAGTGTGAAGATGCTTTCGAAGAAGAAGATGAAGAAGATGGTGGAGATGGTGGAGGTTTTCCTCCATTCCCATTACCTCTTTTTCTATTACCTCGTTTTCCATTACCTCCTCCTGAAGAGCCTTCTCTATTGGGAGGATTGGAACTTTCTTCTTGCAATATGATATTCCTCTCTTCATAAAGGACCTTAACCATCTCTATCATATCAAATAAAGCCTTTATGAAGGTCTTCTCATCTTCTATCATGTAAAAAGGTTATCCTCCATGAGACATGATCTCAGGAGTCTCAACTCTAACTTCCGCAACTTGAGGATGTACTGGTGTAGAAGACTTTGGAAACCTTGCTCTTCTTCCACTTGAGCCAACTTCAGGGCTTTCAACTAGCTTTCCTTCACCTCTTTTGAGATTTAACCTTGTAAAGAGAGAGAGAGAGGGTGATCTAGATAGTTATGGAGAGGGTGTGTGTGTGTTTGGGTGGGTGAGATAGAGAGACAAAGTAGAGATGGAGTACAATATAGATATATATGGAGGGGCAAGAGAGGGAATAATATTTCTTGCACTATATGCATTGATTTCAGCGTCTATAATGATTTCTAATCCTATTTGATTTCTTGCATTAGATGCATTGATTTTAGTGTAGATGTTTCTAATCCTATTTGATTGTTTGCATTAGATGCATTAGACATTGTTAATATTGAGGATGTATATTATTATAAAAAATAAATCTAAATAAATCTAATAATAGGTAGAGGGACACTATTAAGAAATAATGAGCTTTCAAAAGTTGTGATGCCTAGAATCAAAATGAAAAAGATGTGCATAATCAAGCCTCCTGCAAAGTGAAAATTAATCCTTGAAAATAATGTATCCCTTCTTCATCACCCACTAATTACTAATAGACAATTGCATATATTCAAAATATATTCAAAATTACATATATTCTAAATGACTAATAAATAATTGTATACAACAATGTATTCAAAATATTTATAAGATGAAAATATATTTTGATAGACATGAAAACAAAGAAAAATATCGTTGAAGGAGATGTGATAATTGCTTGGAGAAACAAATAATGTAAATATTTTATAAATTTTGCCACTCATTAAAAAACTTAATAAATACATTATTACTTGACTTTGCAAAATAGATTGTAGATAAAAAAAAAAAAAATTATCAAAATTTTTGAGGAAATAAATTATTTCAAACATTAGCAAAGAAACAAATTATTTCAAGAGTAATCTTGATGCAATAAATTTTTAAAACTACTCTTCAAGATATATTTTATAATACTTGGAGGAACACTATTTAGAATTAATTAGTTGTCAAAAGTTGTGATACCTGAAATTAAATGAAATAGATATACAATATCAATCCTCCTGCTAACCATTAACAAGATAGTCTCCCTTCTTCATCACCAACTAATTACTAATAAATAAGAATTAATTAGTTGTCAAAAGTTGTGATATCCGAAATTAAATGAAATAGATATACAATATCAATCCTCCTGCAAACCATTAACAAGAGTCTCCCTTCTTCATCACCAAATAATTACTAATAAACAATTACATAAACATGTGAAAATATGACACAACAACTATAACATTCACAAACATTGCCATCCAAATCCAAACACATAAACACACAAACCACTCAATGCATCCAAACATAGATGTACAAACCATTCAAGGCAAGCAACACAAACTAAATTAACAAAGAGAATAATATGGTCATGCCAAGCAAAGAAAACCTAATGTGAATTTTGAATTTTATCTCAAACATATACATAATAATGATAATCTAAAAATATGACATTGTTTCCCTCAACTGGAACCACCTTAGATCCATCTAACACCAAATATATCATGTGCCAAGAGGGATCAAATCCATCAAGGTGCAAACCTTTCCTCAAGTTCTACACACCAAAAAAAAGGTTTTTACCTTGAGGGATTTGATCCCTCTCGGCGCATGATAGATTCGGTGCTAGATAGATCTACGCTGGTTTTAACCAAAGAACAAGTGAGTCGATGTTGTTATTCTATTGGGGGTTGTGAAACCACCTAGAAAGTGGACTCCTTCCCTTAGTTGTGTGATTAAGTCTTGGGTGTGAACTTCCCTACACGAGCATCTCCATAGACTTTGGATCTATCTTGGGGGTGGTCAACTGCATGTAAGATTACAATACAATTGGCCTATAGTTAGGTGGAGAAGTTAATTCCCTCCTTCAGATTCCAAACACCATTGAATGCACAGATAAGTGTAAATTACTTATATTTATATCCTTATGCACGTATCTAATTATTTTCCTATGTGAATGATGGAACGACTTATGCTTTTATAAATCTAGATGATGATTGAGAATTGAGGGCACTCATTGTTGTGCTCATTATTATATTAATATTATATGTATTCAAGAATATGATGTTTGTTTGGACTGTGATATCCATGGTTATGTTCATGTTGAAGATGATACTATGTGTTCATGAATATGCATACAAGATCTGAAATTTTGTGAAATATTATATATATGTAAATCAACCTATTCCTATACTAGTTGTTTTGTCTAAACTATTTTTTTTAACTTCATCACTTGTAGTGCTAACTCCCAGAAGTTGGAAACCTAGACCACCCCACTATAAAAAAAGTTCACAAGGCTTTAAAATGTTGTTTAGGCATTAGGCCCTTGGGTTGTCATATTCCTAAGGAATTCAAGTTTCTAGTGGAAACGAGGCTTTCTCTCTATCACTTACTAGCCTATTTTCTTTTTTATATGTTTATGTTGTCAGAACTAGCAACTAGCAGAGTTTATACTCATTTTATGTGGGCAAGAGACCTACTGGTGGGGACCAAAGGTAACCCTAAGGGTGGAACCATCCTTACATGCCTCTATTGACCACTTGTCACTGAATTCTTGGTATGATGAATCCTAAATGTGTGGGCCCATGGGGGTTCAACATTTCTACTAGTGTTCAGAGGTGGAATCAAGAGGCTGCCATACTACACACCTCGCATCGCCTAGTATTTTGCTCATGTTGAACACTTATAGTGATTATACCATTGAGCGACGTGATGTTCGTTTGACTTGGTGTGTCCCTCTTCTACTGAATAGTTAGAGTACCTGAGAGCCATGTGGGAACCACATAGCCAACTTGATGAGATGGATTTTTCTTGTTAGCTGAAACTTTATTTAAGCATAATTTTCAATCAAGGAGGTAGGTTGAGGTATAATTTATATAAATGGAAATGTCTCAACAAACTGAAAACAACGATGACATCAAAACTTAATTTCATATTTTTGAAAGCAAAATGTTTTTTAGCCCCATTATCATAATAAACCTTGGAGGTTGGGTCAAACAACAAGTAACAACCCTCACAGCCTGAGGTAATTTGAAGGGGTTGGATGTGGTTACACAACTATGGAGGTGGTGGCCATGGTACTTTAGAATGCTATAGAGTGAGACTATGTGTTTAATATTTAGTCTATATCTTCCATGAGCACACACCTCCAAAAATTTAGGAGGAAATTCATCTTGTAGAAGAAGAAATTTGGTAAGAAAGACAAGTAACTTCACTCCCCATAGGGAGTGGTTCTGCAAGTACAATAAATATGATGGTGGCGGTGTCTTCTTTGTCGATGAGAGGAAGTCCAAAATAATCTGATGCAGAAAATTCAAGCTAAAGTTGCAAGGTGGAAGGATCATAACACTTCCCAGTGTTTTGGATATTCTTGCACTAGCCATAAATCTAATTTCTATAAGCAAGATGGATGGTGCAGGTGTTAAAATAGTGTTAGAGAAAGATACTTGTAAAATGGGTCTAGGAGAACTAGTATTGATTTGGGGATTTCGGATTGGAAATCTGTACAAGCTTCTAGGTATCACTATTATTGATGAGTGTGATAGCTCTATGGTTCTTGAAAGTGGAGCAAAAAACCTAGTGGTCTCTAGATAAAATACCATGCTATGGCATCAAAAGGATTGGACATATTGGATAGAAGGACCTTCGAAGACTCCATGGTAATGGTATGGCAGAAGGTATGTCTAATTGTTATCTGGATTTCAATTTTTGTGAACATTGTTTATATGGTAAGTAGAAACACGTGAGTTTCCCCTCTGGTGCTAAGAGGGCGAAAGGGATATTAGAGCTTATGCATAGTGGTGTGTTTAGACCTGTGTCGGTTCCATGATTAAGTAATTCTATGTACTATGTCTCACTTATAGATGAATTCTCAAGGAATACATGGATATATTTCACCATGAAGAAATATGAAATCTTTGACAGGTTTAAAGAATTTAAGGCTGTGGTGGAAAATCAGACAGAGAAAAAGATCAAGGTGTTGAAGAAAGATAATGGTGGAGAGTTTTGCAATAAGGAATTTGAAGTGTTCTGTAAGAAGTGTGGTATAGTACGACAAAAAACTGCTCCATACACAACTCAACAAAATGGAGTTGCAAAAAGAAGGAACAAGACATTGATAAAGACGCATGCTCAGTGGTGTTGGGTTAGGATAGGAATTTTGGGCAGAGGCAATGGAGACTACATGTTACCTGTTTAATAGATCACCTTCATCAATGTTGGAGGATAAGACTCCAGATGAGGTATGGACTGGTGTTGGTTGATAAAAGGTGTCTTTTAAATCTCCTAATTACCCCACATTAATCATCAATCCGGGCAGGTCTTTTTTTTCCAAGAGTGTATACAATATGTGCATGCTATAAATCTAGAGAGTAATGTTTCTTAAAATAAAGTATAGACTTTTGATACAAGAGTAAACTGATGCATATAATAAACTCAAATTGCAATCATTAAAGGAAATATGACATCTAAGATTCAAGAATCAAACCTCTGCTGAAATGATAATCAAATCTCACACAAGCAATTCAATTAACAATAGCATCAGCCGAGAGCACAATAGCAATAACTCCTCTCTTCTTAGATGATTCAATCTAAATCATTCTCAATCTCTACAAAGCAATCCAAATGGAAATGATATAAATCTGAGAGTTCGATAGCAATAACCAAATGCTTACAGTTGATTAAATCAATACAATTCACTATCTAAATAATTGAATATGGAATAAGTGTAAATCGAATCAAATGACAGTGCTGTAAAACATGTAAAGGAAATACCCTACTTCAATAAAGGAAACCGATAATTAGTGAATAAGATAAACTTACAGAAAATAGGGAAATTATCACATCAATCAAACTTGTGAGAATCAGAAATATATAACACAAGGAAGCAGTTTAATCCACCCGCGAACACTGCTGAGCTACTTCAGAGAATACGAATGAATAGCAACTTCAATTATATCTTAATCATTGAACTTTAGTAGCATTACAATATGATCACGTTCTCCAACAACACGAGTCTGTAAATCAAAATTTTCAATTTGAAATAATAGAGATCCATTCACTTTCCTCCTATCCTATCTCTAATATTCCCTATAATAATCTATCTCCCTCTTTGATCTCTATTTTGATTTAAATACATAGAGAGAAAATATAAGTTATAATCGAGATGATTACAAGATGATTCCCATTACAAAATTGGATTGTTCACAACAAATTGATCAGCAAGATCATATCTGAAATATCTTTCCATCAACATTCAATAGGAACAGGTCGAATTTGGTATTGCAACTGAGATAATTTGGAAAACGGCCACAACAATGAATCTGAGAAAAACTTCTTCAGAGAACCTTCTGTTTCTCTTAATATGGACCGAATTTGGAAAAAATGCTCACCATAAAACTAGTCTGGTCCGTTCTGAACAAAACCCATGTTTCAGATTTTCCAGATTCTTCTCCATTTGCCCGAAACGTCCAATGCAAAACTGTCACTTATTATTCCAGCGAATTTCTGAGTTGGCATATTTAATGATGTGCTGGAGATCAAATCTGCAATTTGGAAAAGATCTTGGAGGCTAAAATGGTGAGTGATGTTACAAAAAATTTGTTAATAAACCATCATTGGTAAAATCATGTATAATAATCATCAATTTATTAAAAATAAAGGAGAAGAAATAATAATTATCCATAAGAGCATAAATAATTATAAAATGGAATTATATGGTGAAGTATGATAAATGACGTGATAAAAAATGGTAGAAATGGATGAAATAGGCGTTAAAGAATGATAATAATAATGACAAACTAGCGGCCCAACATACCCCAAACTGAATATATTGCATGTCCTCACACAACCCAAAGCCTCTTTATTAACCAAGTAATAATATAGAAATTGTTCATCCCAACTCATGAAATGGATGGAACAAATGAATTCTTCCTCAAATAATGAATATTCAATTTTAGCAATCTTGATGAAGGCGTAACAATTTTTACATCCACATTCAATTATATGTATATGAAGTTGCAACAAAATATGATATAAGTAACAACAAACTTCATTGACCATTTTCTAAAAATTACAAACCAGATTTTGCTGAAATTTTGCAAGTAGATTTCTACTATATTAATGCTTCTATGATCCAAAAATCATATCATTTTAATGCACAGATCATGAGATATAAACAAAATGGCTATAGGTGACAGCGCATGATTTTTGAAATTTTATGAACTAATTTAACTTGAAATTATCTGGGTTTGTATATTTTAATGATACCTCTTTGTTATCCAAAAATCACAAGAATTCAGTTCATAGTATTAAGGATATACGCAAATCAATGTATGCACTGTATAAAAATGAAATTGTATGCCTTAAATGAGAAAGAAAGTAGAAAACATCCATCACGTGCATCAATTTCTCCCCCAAACTGGAGAATTAGCGTGCCCTCCTGCAATGCTAGAAAACAAATTCAGGTGGTTGCTACCATTTGTTGAAATCTATGTTTAGTGTAAAATAACATGGAATAAGGGATGTGTTGAGAATGAATAAGAAGATCACTGGATGATAAAGAACATTAATGGCATGATCATAATAAATAAATAAATGAAAGGAACACTCCCCCAAACTGAAAGAATCTATGTCTTTGAAAAATGGGAAGTGGTAAAGATGTGGAATGAATGATAAATAATGCTGAATGGATTTTCATGAAATTCTCCTAAATTCTCAATAAATTAGAAACTTATGCTATTACCTCCAAGAAAATGTGGAATGACATGTATGGATTGGCATTTGTTGAAGCTACTGTAGGCTGAGTTGATGCTGAAAGTGATGCAAAATATGGAATCCAGGTAAGCACATCATGTCTAAACAATTGTTTACATTTACAAGTTTCTCGAGCCTCTTCTGTTAATTGCAATAGTGTGGCCTTGCTGTGAATAGAGTTTCCCCCCATACTTGTTGTTCTCCTGTAAACAAATCACTATTTTGCATGCAAATTTCTTGAATCCACAATTTTAGTTTTGAATAACAATAGATAAGCTGCATGCAAAAATTTCAATTAGAAAAAACTTTTGAATAACCTTCCCCCTCCAATTGGAAAAGAGCGTTCATGACCATAAAGCATAGGAAAAATGTTGTTCTGATGGCAAGGCAAGGGAATGAATAGTACGATAATAAATGAAGCAAAGTACACATATCAATGATAGGATGGCAAGAGGTATGGTTATAATGAGAGCAAAGTGTGTAAAGATAGTTATGAATAAGAGATAGGATGCTTTGGATCGATGATAAGTTATGTGAAAAATAAAAAGGACAAAAATATGCCAAAAACATGCTTTGTTGATGGTATTCTAGCCGAGAATGATGCGATTGATCAAAAAACAATTTCTCATGCGTAAAGGTTCAAAACAAGGAAAAATTAAGGAAATAACTTCTCCGATAAAAAGAGAGAATAAGAAGAGGGTATTATAGTAATAATTGACGATAAGCTATAACTTCAATAGCATAAGCAAAGCCTCTGCTGCCCCTAGGCATCCATAGCCTCGGCAGGGTTGCTTTTTAACCCATATGAGCCAAGATTCTCAATTTATAAATGGAGAGTTCCAGTGTTGTTCTACAGAAGAGATCAGTGTGCTGGCATGGTAACCAGATAACCATACTGGCATTCACTGAGATGTAGCAAAAGTGATCAGGTCGGCTCGTGATGAGACCTCTTGTTCCAAGGATATTTTGGCTATCCAATGGATCATAACCCTCGTGTGGTGGCCATAGTGAATGTCACTTCGCTACATCCTTATGAGCAAGGTAGGCTGGCTGTTAATGAGACCCCCTATCCTCTATCTGTAGGCAAAATTTTGCTGTTATTACACATTTTTATGATAAATAGAGGGAGGCTCAGTACTCCTTAAGAGTAGGGATGGAGGAAGAAGTTGAACATGTCAATAGAAAAAAATATACCCATAATATCATTTATTACAGACAGAGAAGATTATAACCAAGAAGGGTGGAACCAACATGGTATTAAGATGATCAATCAGTATCATGTACAATAGAAAATAATGCGGTAAAGTAGTATATAAATAATTTGTCCATTTTGAAAAGAATCTATCATCAAGGAGGTGTCCTGTTAAAAATCATAACGTGAATGATATCAACTCGCTTCAATAGAATCCATAATTCTTGTCCTCATAAAAGTAATGTACTTCATGCCATGAAAGGGAATCAGTAAAATGTGGTTGAGAGAGACTAGGAATAATCCCACAAGAGGAAGGAAGGATTGTTCTCGAAAATACTCCCAAAGTGTTGTTCCCTATAGGGAACAACAAAAAATGCACACGAAAAAGTGTTGTTCCCTATAGGGAACAACAAAAAATGCACATAAAAAAGTGTTGTTATCGATAGGGAACAACAAAAAATGCACGCGAAAAAGTGATGTTCCCTATAGGCAACAACAAAAAATGCACACGAAAAAGTGTTAGGGAACAGTAGCTATACCCTATAGAGAACAACAAAAAATGCACGTGGAAAAGCGTTGTTCCCTATAGGGAACAACAAATAAAATGCACACGAAAAATGTTGTTCCCTATAGGGAACAACAAAAAAATGCACACGAAAAAGTGTTGCTCTCTATAGGGAACAACAAAAAGAAAACAGGGAGAGAAAAATAACCCAGACAAGCAATCATCTCTACTGCTCTAAACAAAATAAGGGAAATCATACAAAAGAAAGAAAAGGGATTGAGAAAAAATAGAAAAAACAATCACAAATCTCAAAAATAACTTTTTACAGAATTGGGGCTACCGAAGAGTTGCCTTCTGCAACTGAAACTTGCATGGTGGAGTCGTCATTGTTCATTTGCCAATGGAGCGTAAACTTCAATTTGAAGGAAGCAACATTTGAAACACAAAAACATAAGAGAAATAAAAAAAGAAACAAGACTTTATTTAAAAACAATATATAAATAAATAAATTAAGTTACAACAACTATGATGTTATTTCCTAAGGGAATATCAATCTGTCAATGGAAAAAAAATGATCTCTTGGAAAAATGTTTTAGCGGCAGTGACATGAAAATTTGAATGGAAGTAAATTCTTCATTTCTTTTGTATGAATTCATTAGGTAATGAATTGGATGAAATGCCCTTGTTTCATTAAAATTTCTTTCAAGAATTGGTCGTCCATAAATTGACCTTCTTTATTCTTCTAAGACCCGCAAAAACCGAGTGTCTACATGCAATAAAACATTAAATCATGGAGAAAGAGAGGTGATCAGGCTCCCTAATCCAAGAATTATGTAAGAAACTAACAAGTAGTTACTCTGTAAAAAAAATCCACGGGAAAAAAAATAACAAAGTAAAATTTATTTGTCACCTGCGGGAGAACAATGGTCGACCATACTAACCAGCAATGTTTTACTCACAACCCCTTTGTTTTTGGTCCAATTCGAGTGATTCAAAAACAAAATGAGAGCTAATTAAAAGCTATATCACCAATAGAAATAGGTTTTGACAATTCCATGATATGATATGTTAATTTTACTTAGAACAACCTGCATAACAGAGTCATTTTCGACTTCCCCACTTAGAACAACAGTGGATATTTTAAGCATAAAATTTTCGTTTGATGATGGATTAAAATGATTCAAATTGGAAATAAAAGTAGATTCATTTATTTATCTCCAATAGGAACAGGTTTTGAAAAAAGAAAATTGATGGGTCAGATACTCTAGTGAACAACCAGAAAAACGAAATTTTAAGAATAGACAGACAATATTTTGGTCATAACTTTCTCATACGATATTGAAAATGAGTGATTCAAATGGCCTTGTAAACTAGAGTCATAGTAGAAATACTGCAGAAACAAGTTTTTAAAATATAGTAATTTAGGCCTCCAAAAACTGACTGTCCCAACTCTGTTTTTGAGCTGCATACTAGACATCCAGTCAATGTCTTGGTTACAACGTTTTCGTTTCAAATCAAATTTGAGTGATTCAAATTGGGTTGGGGATTATAAATCAAGGGATAATTAGGATAGATACAGGTTTTAAAAATAGTCATTTAGTTCTCCATAAACTAATTGTCCCAACTTTGTTCCTAAGCTACCTACTAGACACCCTATCAATGTTTTGGTTATAACGTTTTCGTTTCAAAACCAAATTTAGTGATTCAAATTGGGTTGGAAAGTAGACATCAAGGGATACTTAGGATAGAAATTTTTTTAAGAATATTATCTTTTGGTCCTTCAAAACATGACTGTCTCGACTATGTTTTCAGAAATTTCATTAAGCCCACAAGCCAAAAAATATATAATATTCAAGTATTTTTTCCAAATTGGTGATAAAAATGAATATGAGTGTTTGTAGAGCTATTATTTCCATTATAATTCATCTACATACATAAATGAATTGAAACATTTATCACCGATGCTGATTTCCACAGCGTGTTGCAACAAAAACAAATATTTTTACATAAAAACAAAATGTATTTATTTATGTCCTTATTTTTTATATTTTTTTACTCTAACCTACTATGATTTGAAAAATGAATATGATTGCGTATAAGAGTACTTCCAATGGAACCATTTTCAAAATAAAGCTTCTAGTATGTACATGCCCAAATTTGAAAAATCCATGTTAATAAATATTAGGGTATGAGAAGCCAACTTCCCTTGAAAAGATGGTGTCAAAAATTGTTGAAGTATGGAGTGATGCTACAAGCAAATGATGGAGTGAAACCAATCTTCAATATATCCTTTATTTTCTTGATTTTCCATAGCCATCATACCATGAAGTTCTTGAGCTTTTAAAACGACTTTTTGATGCAAACTAGAAGAAACCTCATTTTCTTCCATAACTTCAACAATTTTTGGATTTGAAACATTCTGAATCTCAATATGAGTTTTCTCCAATGGTGCATGTGAAATAGAATGGGTGGGAAGGGTGGGTAAATTTTGTAGTTCAACACTGTAAGCATGTTGTACTGGTTTATTATGGTGAGGGTGTGGAATGAGTTAAGCAGGAAATTGTGTACGGAATGGAGCATTTTGATGATGTAGTTGATTGGGTTGAGTGGATGATTTTGATAGACAAGCAAGATGTCGTGGAAGAGCTAGTGGAGAATATGGAGGACGTGTTTGTGCTACAAGATGAGGGAGAGTAGTCATGCAATCATAAGATGAACCATGCCAAACTTGTAGACAAGATTTGTGGGGGTTATATTGAGATTGACATAGCTGCCCTAACACATGATTATTCCATCATGGATTATGCAAGTAAGAAGATGGAGAAGAGGTGTTTTGAACCATACCTGTAAGCCATGATTCCCATGGTTTTGACCTTGTTGCAGCTTTCTCATCTCTTTGATATGCTACTTCCATCCTAGATAAGGAAGAACAACTATCTATGAGATGTTCCTTTTGGTAATGAGGGAAAAACACTTCTTCAATTTCTTGATTTTCATGAACCTGCAAAACATTGAATTTTGAATTTAGAGAGCTAATAAAATCAACTTTAAAATTTTCAAATAAAACATTGATTTCAGCTCTTATGTCTCCTGTTCTTGTAGTAGATTTGGAAAAGAAAGAAGGAAATTCTCTAGAATTATTACCAGCCTTGGATATTCCTCTTGAATACCTTATGCACAATTCACAAACATCATCATATGACAACTGAAAAACATCACCTTTTCCTATCAGATTTAAGAGTTCTAAAAATTCATCTTTGATTCCTTTGAGTAGGAGTGTTTTTAAGATTTCTTTTTCCAAATACTTATGCTTTGATTTTTGAAGGTTGTATTGAAATCACTCCACATAGTCCTCCAAGGTTTCATCTTCCCCTTGTATCATATCGAAAATATCTTCATTGTCTTTACAATAGTCCTGGTACTTCTTGAAGAATATGTTCTTCATGTCCTCCCATGTTTGGATGCAGTTCCCACCTAGGCTCATGAACCATCGAAGAGTTGTTCCTTTTAGAGTAAGAGGAAACACTTTCAACCTTTGATCATTAGTACAATAATCATATACTCTACAAAGTATTTCGAACTCAAATAAGAATGTATCTGGATCTTCATTTGTCAAACCATGAAAATTTGGAAGGGAAGATGGGGGAATTATGTGTATTTGTGTCACTCCTCCTAGATCTTTGATAGGGAATTCAAAAGTTGCAACGTGAGCCATTTCTTACCATAATAGAAGATGTTCTTCATGTGTTTCTTTGAGGCTCCTCCTTCAAATGTTCTTATCAATTGGTTAGTGAAATGGGTGGTGCTTACATCACCACTTGAGTGGAATTATGAGATTTTTTCAAAAAAAAAAAAATCTACCTCTAAATTTCCTACGAAATTTTGCTGAAAAGGAGGTGGAGAAGTAAATACTTTACTTGCTCGTTACACAGATTCTTACCTTTCATTTTTAATACCCAATTTTTTCACAGCAGACAAATATCAAACACCTACTTCAAATTCTATGAAATTGTGTTGAAAAGAGGGCAGAGGAGCAAGCACTTTACTTGCTTGTTACATAGGTTCTTACCTTCTGTTTTTAATACCCAATTCTTTCCTAGCAGCAATTATCAAACATACATCACTCTTTGTGAAATGGAAACACTCTCCCTGGCAACAACACCAAAATGTTGGTTGATAAAAGGTGTCGTTTAAAACTCCTAATTACCCCACATTAATCATCAATCCGGGCAAGTTTTTTATTCCAAGAGTGTACACAATATGTGCATGCTATAAATCCATGGAGTAATGTTTCTTAAAATAAAGTATAGACCTTTGATACAAGAGTAAACTGATGCATCTAATAAAATCAAATTGCAAGCATTAAAGGAAATATGACATCTAAGATTCAAGACTCAAACCTCTGCTGAAATCATAATAAAATCTCACACAAGCAAATCAATTAACAATAGCATCAGCCGAGAGCATAGTAGCAATAACTCATCTCTTCTTAGCTGATTCAATCTAAATCACACTCAATCTCTACAAAGCAATCCAAATGGAAATGATATAAATCTGAGAGTTCAATAGCAATAACCAAACGCTTATAGTTTATTAAATTAATACGATTCCCTATCTAAATAATTAAATCTGGAATAAGTGTAAATCAAATCAAATGACAGTGTTGTAAAACATATAAAGGAAATACACTACTTCAATACAGGAAAGCGATAATTAGCGAATAAGATAAACTAATAGAAAACAAGGAAATTATCAAATCAATCAAACTTGTGAGAATCAGAAATATATAACACAAGGAAGTAGTTTAATCCACCAGAGGTCAGGCACTTAGCCACCAGAAAACACTGCTGAGCTACTTCAGAGAATACGAATGAACATCAACTTCAATTATATATTAATTATTGAACTTCAGTAGCATTACAATATGATCGCATTCTCCAACAACACAAGTCTATAAATTAAATTTACAATTTGAAATAATAGAGATCCTTCCCCTTTCCTCCTATCCTATCCTATCCTATCCTATCTCTAACAAACCCTATAATAGTCTATCTCCCTCTTTGATCTCTGTTCTAATTTAAATACACAGAGAGAAAACAGAAGTTACAACCGAGATGATTACAATATGATTCCCATTACAAAATTGGATTGTTCACAACAAATTGATCAGCAAGATCATATCTAAAATATCTTTCCATCAACATTCAATAGGAATAGGTCGAATTTGGTATTGCAACTGAGAAAATTTGGAAACTGGCTGCAATAGCGAATCTGAGAAAAACGTCTTCAGAGAACCTTCTGTTTCTCTTAATACAGACCAAATTTAGGAAAACATCCCATTAAAAAACTAATTTGGTCTGTTTTGAACAAAACCCATGTTTCAGATTTTCTAGATTCTTCTCCATTTGCGTGAAACATCGAATGCAAAACTGTCACTTCTTATTCCAATGAATTTTTGAGTTGGCATATTTAATGATGAGCTCAAGATCAAATCTGCAATCTGGAAAATATATTGGCGGCTAAAATGGCGAGTGATGTTACAACAAATTTATTAATAACCATCATTGGTAAAATCATGTATAATAATCATCAATTTATTAAAAATAAAGGAGAAGAAATAATATTTATCCATAAAAGCATAGATAATTATAAAATGGAATTATATGATAAAGTATGATAAATGACGTGATAAAGAATGGTAGAAATGGATGAAATAGGCATTAAAGAGTGATCCACTGATCTTTATCCACCAACAGATCTTCCATCTTGAGTTTCCACAACTCAAAACTCTGACCATTGAACTTCTCAATCTCTATCTTTCTGCTGCTCGCCATCTTCTTTCACCACCAGAATCGATCTCACAGATCTCCCACTGAATACGGTCTACCACAGGCCCGGGCGAAACCCCTCAGCAACAAAGGCGTCCCCTTGAAGCCAAAACTTCTCCGATACCAAATGTAGTTTTTAACTCCGTACAGAAATTACCTGCATACGAATTCTAAATCACAGGAAAAATAAAAATGCGAGAGCATAACACATAAAACACATATAGACAAAGATTTCCCACTAGATACCAAAACCGGGACTACCAGCTTGATTTTTCATTATGTTCCTTTCAATGTTACAATACATATTTATACATGCCGAAGCATCCAATACCATGGACCGAAAACCACCGTGTCCAAAACCATGGACCCAAAACCATAGGTAGGTTCGCCCGTAGAGGGGGGCTACATGCCCCTCTCAAACCCCCCAGACAGGGGGGGCTACTGCCCCCCCCCTGTGACACCCCCGCTGCGCAATTGGCGCAACGAAGGGGGAGCTTCGCCCCCCTCTAACCCCCCAGTTCACTACGTAGGTTAGTCGTGGAAAGAATATAACACAACCCAACAAATAATAATGACAAACTAGCAGCCCAACAACTGGTAAGAAACCCTCTCTTTCACATTCGAGGGTATTTAGATGTCATGCATATGCACATGTTCCAAAGAAGAAAATAACCAAGTTGGATAGTAAATATAAAAGATGCATCTTTATTGGGTACAAAGATGGTTTAAAAAGTGATAATATTTGGAAACCATAAACAAGGAATGTTGTGTACAACCGAGATGTGGTGTTTAGAAAGGTGAAATACGTTATTAAACATGATTCCTAGAAAATGAACCTAAGAATATAGAGTTTGAGTTAAAGGAGGAAGAATGGGACTCTACAACAAAACAAGAATTAGAAGAGGAAGAGCCACAAACTCCAGTTTTGAGAAGATTAGTTTTAGAGAGAAGGCAACTTGAAATGTATAGTCCATCTACATTTTGTTAAAAATTTTATTTATCTATTAATGATGATGATCCCATAACTCTCAGGGAGGCATTAGATTCAGAGGGTGGAAAACTCTAGAAATAGGCCATGTTTGATGAAATTTCATATTTGGAAAAGGATGAGGTTGAGATCTGGTGGAGTTGTCAGATGGAAGAACACCCATTGGAAGAAAATGGGTGTTTAAGAAGAATATGAATGCAAAAGGGTACTCCCAGGTGTGAGAAATTGGTTTTGGTGAAATATTTTCTCCTATTGCCAAGTTAGCTTCTATTACATTATTTTTATTTGTTGTTGTTTCTTTTGATTTTGAGGTAGAACAGATGGATGCAAAGACAAAATTTATTGATGGGGATCTGGAAGAAGAGATCTACATGAAGAAACCTGAAGGCTTTGCAGTGAATGCTAAGAAAGAAATGATATGAAGGTTAAAAAAGTCTTTGTATGCGTTAAAACAATCACTAAGGATGTGCTATCAGAATTTGATACATATATACGGGGACTTGGCTTCACCAGAAGCAAAGCATATCAATGTTTCTATTTTAAATTAATTGGTGACCGTGTTATTTATTTGGTCTTATATGTGGATGACATGTTGTTGATTGGAAATGGAAGAGAAATTATCCAGGATTTGAAGACCAAACTTTCCTCCAAATTCCATATGAAGGATCTTGGTGTTGCAAACTTTATTTTGGGCATGGAAATTAAATGACATCGGAAAAGAGGAAGCTATCATTAAAGTAGAGGAAGTATGTCAAAACAATATTGCAGATGTTTAATATGCACAATAGTAAACTAGTTAAGGTTCTTATTCTTGTAGGTGTAAATTTATTTGCTGAGCAATGTCCTAAGACACAAGAAGAGGAAGAGTACATGTCTCATGTTCCATATGTGAGTGAAGTTAGTAGCCTGATGTATGCAATGGTTTGCACCAGAGCAGACATTACACATGCGGTGGGAGTATTGAGCATGTTTATATCGAAACCAGGGAAGGAGCATTGGACAATAGTGAAGTAGGTTTTCAACTATGTGCATGGCACTAGTGATTATTATTTGTGCTACAATGTAAGACCAAGATTGGATAGAGTTTTGGACATTCATGTATTTGTTGATGTAAACTGGGTTGGAGAGCTAGATTAAAGAAGATCTACAAGTGGGTATGTGTTTAACCTAATTGGAGGAGCAGTGAGTTGGATGAGTAAGAGGAATTTTGTAGTGGAACTCTTAACTACAAAGGTTGAATACATGGAAACCACTCATGCAAGCAAGGAATCCATTTGGTTGTAGAGATTATGTTCAAGTATGGGGTTGGTGCAGTGAGATATAAGGATAGAATCTGATTTCCAAAGAGCAATTTTCTTGGCTAAGAACACTTCTTATCATTCGAAGATAAAACACATTAATGTTCAGTATCACTTTGTGAGGGATATGGTTGAGGAAAAAAAGATGTTTCTAGTAAAGGTGGACATTTTGAAGAATGTTGCATATATACTGACGAAGTCTGTGAGAACTAAGAAGTTTTCTTCGTGTAGAGAAACAATGGGTGTTGTAGGTCTGGACCAATGAAAAAGCTCTCATATGACTCCTTGTATGGAAAGAAAACAACAAGTGGGAGAATGGTGGGTATGTGTTATATTATTTCCATGACTAGAATTAGGTGTTGTATGTTGTGCCAGGTGCAACAAGGGGGTCAAAGGGGAATGATAACCCCCATTGTTAGGGTATTTGCAGGGGACATTAGCCCCCCTGCACGGTGTCAGGCGTTGCGACCCAAAGATTTTTTTTTTTAAGGGGACCCAAGCATGGGGGGTAGACCCAAAGATGGTGGGGAAGCCTACCCATGGTTTTGTGAATGGGTTTTTTCACATGGATTTGGGCATGATGATTTTCCGCCCATGGTATTTTGTAGATCCGGTCAAGGGAATTATGATTATGTTCTAATCGAGGATTAATGGATTGGGGTTTATGAATGTTGTGGCATGTATATATATGTATTGTAACAATGAAATGAACATAATAAAAAAATTAATCTTGTAGCCCTGATTTTGGGATTTACGGTAATATCTTTGTGCATATTTGTTTTCTGTTCTCTCCATTGTTTATTTTTCTATTTAAAGAATCTTTTTGTAGGTAATTTCTGTATAGGGTTAAAAACTATAGATATGATTTCTTGTATTTCCTTTCAGATTAAAAACCCATTGTTGAATTTATTTATCTTCCTCCACTACTCTCTAAATATATTGGATACTAGGACCTCACATCAATATAAAATAATTTGGGTGATGAAAGTCTCAAAGAGGAGCATTTCTAGATTTCATATCTAACTATATGTGAACTTATAATATTTTTCAACGCTAAAATAAGATTTTTATCTTTAATTGGTAGTTTCTTAATGATATAATTATAGTTGAGCTTGTAATGGACATTGATTCCAAGGTATTTATATAAACATACTTCCTCTAAATTATTATTTTCATATATTCGAAATATCGTATACATATTTCTAGATTAAATTATCATGACTTTTTTCTTAGTATTAATATTCATTCCCATATAAAAGTAGAAATGTTGAAATATTTTTACACACTTAGGCATGATCTTGTGGATTCATTGAAAATAATGAAATATCATTAATATAAAGAATAAAAGTGACTATTACAATGGAAGGGTGAGAACAACTCGCTTCTTCTAACCACTCATCTAAGTTATTAATTTATATATTAAAAAAGTAAGGGACAAGAGACACTTTTCATTAATCCAAGACGTTCTCGTATAAACCATCAACTCAAAAGAAAACATTTATTTCTTATATCCTTTTGTAAAAAATTATCTTAAAAATAATATGATGAAAACAAGGAGACCCCCTCGCTGGAAACGAAGTCAGGGGCTCTTCATTTTCAAGATTTCTACAAGTCCGATCCTAGGACCTATGGGTTATGGACCCACCACGCTTCCGCTGCGCCACTCTGATCTCTGAACATTCCTCAGACACGTTGTTGGCTTCAACCGAAATCTTAATCCTCTCCTCCTTAAGAGTGAGCCGCTGCTGTTGATTCCGCAGACCCCTACTCTCTTTACTCGTTCTCATGTCGAAGCAACGTTCTCTCATGATGAGGATCATCAAAACGACCGGATCCAATACTTTGGCAATCTATTCGACTTCCAACACTGCCACCATAGCCTGCAAGTATGGAAGGTTTTGGAGGTCCGACTCCTTCACCTTCGTTTGGTCTCCTTTCACGGCGGAGTCTATTTCCTGCTGGCATTTCTTCATCATATGTAGGTGGCGTATTAGTTCTGCCATTACCCATTCCATCGTGCTTGAAAATGTATCGGACCCTACGGTGAACAGGGTCAGCAAAAGCCCTTTAATATCTGTACTTGTAAGTTTCCCTCCTTCGCCATCCGCATCATTTCTGAGAGCCTTGCTTGCGCCAATCCTTTGCTGTCATGTATTTCTCTGCCAACGCTTGGCTCAAACTCATCCTCCAGTCTCTTGAAACCTTCATCGTCTATGAATTCTGTCATCTCATCTTCTTCGTCACCGCTTTCAATCTTCGAACTGTGTCCATTGCCATCTCCGAAAAGCCGAAGACCACCACTGTCAGAAGATCGCGCGCATCATATAACCTTGCTCGCTTCTCCTTCAGTCCAGCCTCTGTAGTCGCCATTGTTGTTCGATCATTTGGTTTTGGCTGCCAGGCATTAAAAGGAAGGTGAACAGAGAACGCAAGTCAACAATTTCAAACATAAATAAAATACAGAAACACAGAGTTAAATTCTCAAACACTCGTTCTGGTATAAATTCACAAAAACACAGTTTCATTATCTACAACTCAGATTACAGTTTTAAGGCATTTCAGCCTTAATCCAGAATTTCTCTGGCAATTACATTTTGTCCTTTCTTCTCATAAGCACAGGTTTTTTTTTCTCTTTTTTCCTTGATTTTTTTATTCTCTCATGAATCCCTCATTCTTATTACACATACATTCAGTTTTTTTAACTGATTTATAACTAAAATTAATTTCTTAACCGAATCTTGGCCTGGCTGTCCATGTGGTCATCCACATGTCTTCATCTTCTAATTTTCTTTCGTTGAGGTGTCCGGATGCTCCTGCATCAGACTCCCGAGGTACAAAATTATGACCTCCTGGTCATATGCTTTTCTTTGTCGCTTTTCTTTGTCATTAGCAATTCTACCCACTGTTTCACTTCTTCAGTGGAACTGCCTTCTGTGAGCTGCAACCAAACCTCTGCCATAGCAAGTCCTCCTTGCTACCAGATGCCCTACCAAGCTTCTCTCTTGAGCTTAGTCCTCTTCTCGGCATCTCCGTGGTTCTCTCCTCTCGAACCAATTGAGCAGTTCTGCTCCAGGTTTGCTGCAATCTTCACCTTCACAAAAAAAAAACTACAAACAAACAAACTGTACCTCTTCTTCCTGGTACCTCTTTTCTTTTCGCATGCAAAAACTTCTCCGCAGGAAATCTTTCCCGCTCTGATACCACTTGATGAAAACAAGGAGACCCCCTCGCTGGAAACGAAGTCAGGGGCTCTTCATTTTCAAGATTTCTACAAATCCGATCCTGGGACCTATGGGTTATGGACCCACCACGCTTCCGCTGCGCCACTCTGATCTCTGAACATTCCTCAGACACGTTGTTGGCTTCAACCGAAATCTTAATCCTCTCCTCCTTAAGAGTGAGCCGCTGCTGTTGATTCCGCAGACCCCTACTCTCTTTACTCGTTCTCATGTCGAAGCAACGTTCTCTCATGATGAGGATCATCAAAACGACCGGATCCAATACTTTGGCAATCTATTCGACTTCCAACACTGCCACCATAGCCTGCAAGTATGGAAGGTTTTGGAGGTCCGACTCCTTCACCTTCGTTTGGTCTCCTTTCACGGCGGAGTCTATTTCCTGCTGGCATTTCTTCATCATATGTAGGTGGCGTATTAGTTCTGCCATTACCCATTCCACCGTGCTTGAAAATGTATCGGACCCTACGGCGAACAGGGTCAGCAAAAGCCCTTTAATATCTGTACTTGTAAGTTTCCCTCCTTCGCCATCCGCATCATTTCTGAGAGCCTTGCTTGCGCCAATCCTTTGCTGTCATGTATTTCTCTGCCAACGCTTGGCTCAAACTCATCCTCCAGTCTCTTGAAACCTTCATCGTCTATGAATTCTGTCATCTCATCTTCTTCGTCACCGCTTTCAATCTTCGAACTGTGTCCATTGCCATCTCCGAAAAGCCGAAGACCACCACTGTCAGAAGATCGCGCGCATCATATAACCTTGCTCGCTTCTCCTTCAGTCCAGCCTCTGTAGTCGCCATTGTTGTTCGATCATTTGGTTTTGGCTGCTAGGCATTAAAAGGAAGGTGAACAGAGAATGCAAGTCAACAATTTCAAACATAAATAAAATACAGAAACACAGAGTTAAATTCTCAAACACTCGTTCTGGTATAAATTCACAAAAACACAGTTTCATTATCTACAACTCAGATTACAGTTTTAAGGCATTTCAGCCTTAATCCAGAATTTCTCTGGCAATTACATTTTGTCCTTTCTTCTCATAAGCACAGGTTTTTTTTTCTCTTTTTTCCTTGATTTTTTTATTCTCTCATGAATCCCTCATTCTTATTACACATACATTCAGTTTTTTTAACTGATTTATAACTAAAATTAATTTCTTAACCGAATCTTGGCCTGGCTGTCCATGTGGTCATCCACATGTCTTCATCTTCTAATTTTCTTTCGTTGAGGTGTCCGGATGCTCCTGCATCATAATATCAAATTTCAATAAA
>APFE030985423.1:0-32297 GCA_000404065.3 Pinus taeda
ATGTTTCAGTATTTTCCATTAATGAAATGAAGTATTATTTCCACTGCATCTTTGTGTTTATGGTTATCTCTGTAATTTGTTGTGTTCCTGTTTAAATCCGGATCAAATGTCAAGATCACTGCATTCACAGAGTTCATGAAAACATTCATTACAATGTAGATCTTTGCAATATTCAACTTCAGAATCTTCTTCTTCATAAACAACATGTATCTGGTCATTTAGATCGTAATAATTTTCTGAATCTATTAATTCTTCACAGCTAGAATCGAGATCAATAATATTTACCTTCCCAGATTTACTTTTATAGCTAAGTTGTTTCTTCTTCCCAGATTGTTCTTTGTCTTCTTTCAGTTTTGGACAATCTGGAGCAATATGTCTTTTTTAATTGTAATGGAAGAAAAATATTTGCTTCTATTTTGGCCTTTGATGAAACTGGCATGTTTTTTTGTATTCTCTGTGAGGCCTTCTATGAATGATTTTTTTGTTTTCTGTGGATCTAAAAGTTTGCTTAGAGCAGGTGACCAAGAAGAATTCCAAGAAATTCTATTGGTAACTTTATGTAAAGTTGTATCTTTGGGTTCTTCTTCATCAGAAAATGAAATTAGATCTGGAAGACAAAAGACAAACAACAATATGGGAAGAAGAAACAATTTAGAAGGCCTCCTAGAGAATACAAAAAAAGATGCTAGTTTCATCAAAGGCTAAAACAAAAGCAAATATTTTGCTTCCATTGCAATGAAAAAGGACATATTGCTCCAAATTGTCCAAAACTGAAAAAAGACAAACAATAATCTCGGAAGAAGAAACAATTTAGCTATAAAAGTAAATCTGGCAAGGTAAATATTATTGATCTCCCTTCTAGCTGTGAAGAATTAACAGATTCATAAAATTATTATGATCTAAATGACCAGATACATGTTGTTTATGAAGAAGATTTTGAAGTTGAATACTGCAAAGATCCACACTGTAATGAATGTTTTCAAGAACTTTGTGAATGCAATGATCCTAACATTTGAAAATGTAATGCAGTCAGGATGTTCAGACCACTATCAAATGAAAGCTTAGATCATGATGAGCTTTCTAGAAATTATTTTACACAAATGGTTAATGTTGATGTTCCAAAACTCAAAGAAATGTATAAAGGATTGCTGATGACCCATCTTCAACAGTCCAAGTCACAGTAATATCAAGAACGACAAAAGTCAGATAAATCATCAACATAGCTATATTCCTTATGCAGCCTTATTTTCAGTTGATGGTCTAACAATACAATTCAGACAACAAATAATTGAAGATGATCTTCCTCAAAGACTTCCTGCAATTAGTCAAGCTATAAAAGATCTCAGAAAATAAGTCAAAGACAATAGAAGGCTATGCATTGAAGCGCATCAGGGGCACAATATACATTCTTTACATGCATAACCCACAAAGGAGAATCTTCACAGACATAATAGAAAGAACCAGAAAGACAACCTGATCCATATCATGATCCAATGAAAGGGATTTTCAAATCTAAAGACTTTGAAATTCCAGACGAAGAATTTGAAGATCCTATATTTGGATTAGGAATGAATGCAATGAATGCAGACGTAATTTTCTGTCTAAAAATGAAAATCAGAATTGGTTCTTCCATAGAATAGTGGAAGGTTCTAATTGATACATGTTCAAGATTGAACATAGTAAGCAGCACTGTAATTCCCTATCCTCAAATACAAAAGACAAAGTGTCCAGGAGTTGTCACTGCAAGTGGACAAAACAAGACAACGGAAGAAGCTATAATAGATGTCTTCGTTTCTCAATCTGAAGGAATTCAAGTTCATGCTCCACTACTCATAGGGCTTGATTGTTCTATGTACTTAGGAACTCCTTTCCTGAGAAATTTCAAAAGACATGGAAGCACTTAGGATGAAAAATCACAGAATTGGGGATATTTTCTTCTCTTCAAAGGTATACATTATTTGTATCCTTCTATTCATTCCAATTCTCCTAATAGATCGAGTAGAATTGACAGGTTATAGAATGCCCTGGCAAAGATTGAGAAGAAGAGAGAAATTCTCAAGATTGATGAAAATCTTTTGAAAGGAAAATTTGAAAAAGAAATAAGTGAGATCTCTCAAAATCTAAAATCTTGTTGTTCTGAAGATCCAAATGCCTTTTGGCATATTCATAAACATGAATTATAATTGCCTTCGAAAAAGGAATTTCATGGAAAGCTCAGAAGATCAAAGGAAATATTGATGAATTCTGAACAATTTAGGTATTGTAAAGAAGAAATAAAATCCTTACTGCAAAAAGGTTTGATCAGGAAGTCTCATAGCCCTATTGCATGTTTCTAATTTTATGCCAACAAACATTTAGAGATTATCAGAGGAAAACTAAGATTGGTAGTAAACTACAAGCCTTTGAATAATATTCTGGATTATGATCCTTATCCCTTGCCATAGCCCTCAGTTCTTTTGTCT
This sequence comes from Pinus taeda, assembly GCA_000404065.3. Lineage (NCBI taxonomy): Eukaryota > Viridiplantae > Streptophyta > Pinopsida > Pinales > Pinaceae > Pinus > Pinus taeda. The sequence goes on from APFE030985423.1 coordinate 2,463, forward strand.
CAGATATCACAATCAAAAATCTTTTCCAAGTTTGATTTAAAGTCTGGTTTCTGGCAAGTAGGGATAAAAGAAGAAGATAAGTGGAAAATAACTTTTTCAGTACCAGAAGGATATTTTGAATTGAATACTATGCCCTTTGGACTAGTAAATGCTCCATCCAACTTCTAGAGGATTATGGATGAAGCTTTTGAAGGTATGGATGATTTCTTGAAGAAATATATTCATGATGTTCTAATTAATTCTGCAGATATTCCCTCCCATATAAAGCATCTTAATATATTCTACACGAGAGTCAAAGAAAAAGGTATAGTTTTATCAGATTCAAAAACAAAGTTATCTCAAACTATGTTAGATTTTTTGGGATATGTGATTCAATATGGATCATATTACATTATGCAACATAGTCTTGATTTCATAGATAAATTTCCAGATAGAATCACTAATAAAACGCAACTACAAAGATTCTTAGGTAGTCTGAATTACATTTCCAAATTTCTTAGACATTGTGACCAAGATAAAGTCTTACGGAATAAAATATTGCAAAAAGATCCAATTCCATGGACGGAGGAGTTAACAGAGGCAGTAAGAAGAATTAAAGGAAAAATTAGGAATATTTCTCCTTTAAGCATAATCAATGAAGAATGGCCGAAAACCAACATTACAGATGCCAGTGATACCAGATGGGGTGAAATTTCTTGCCAACATGATCATAATAAAAAGAAAATGGAATATGAAATTTGGAGTATGCCTCTGGCATCTTGTCAACTACACAAAAGAAATGGTCCAGCCTAAAGAAAGAACTTACAGTTGTCTACCTTGGCATTGCCAAATTCAAAGGTTTTGCGATCTATAAACATTTTACAGTCAAAATAGATTGCCAAGCCCTTAAGTTTGCTATCCATATATGTTACTTTGAAGATGCAGCAATGGGTAGATGGATATTGACATTGGCCTAGTATCGTTTTGATGTAGAGTTCATTTCTGGAGTTAAGCCTTCGCAGATCTTCTCACCTAGGAATTTTTATAGAGAAATGATGTAAATAATCTTAGATGTAACGTCATAAGAAGATTAGAAAATGAGATTCACATTGAATGTGGTGATGGTTCTCACACTTTGAGTCTATAGAAACCTCTCCTCGATTACCAAGAAGATTGGTTTCCAATGAAAGAAATCAAATATCGGCATGGAACTGGACAACATTATTTCTCATGAGATGATCAGATGCAAAGAAATGATGAAGCTTTTTGAAGCTTTAAGATTTCTTCAAGATTTGAGAAATCTTGATTTCACATTACACAGAGATGCAGATGAAAATATAATCTGTTGTGAAATCTACATTGATCGCTTCATATTGCCACCCAACCTTCAGAACTCCGAAAATAATGAATGCCAAGAGAAAGCCTGGTATACAGGTATGTGTTTTGAAAATAAAACTAGCTTGTTTTTCTATAATGTTCAGTTTTCTTTTAGATATCATGGGATGCAAGTTACATGAATTGAAGAACAAGACCCCACACCTGAATGGCTTAAAGAATGGTGGAACATTTATGGTACCAATCCTCTATGTTTTTACCCATTCTCTCTCTAGTTATTACAACTTCCTAGATTTACAGAACCATGAGACATCAATAAGGAATTTTATACAAAAGGATTTTGGATATCGGCAAGATCACCAATTATCACATGCTTGTAGCACTCTGTGCCAATGGATCCTTTTGTTGTTTTATTACATGAAATGTTTTCTTCAGAAGATTAGGGGGAAATATGAATGGCTCTTCACATGACTATGAGTCATTTCATGCCATGAAAGATCTAGATTTAAATCCTTTTGGCCCACTACCTTTTCAGGACGAAGTACAAGAATATGTTGACGTACCAATTTGGGAATGTGAGGAAGAAATTTACTCACAGTATTTTAATAATGACTCCTTGACTAGGTTCAGAGAACATCATTATTCTCGTGAACAACTAGAACATTTTGTCATTTTGTAATGTCTTTCTGTCCGACTTTGGTGGCAGATAGGTTTTTCATAAGGTTCCGTGAAAAAGAATCTCTTACAGTGTAATCAATTTGACATATATAATTAAATAAAGGGGTAAGAATAAATATAAAATATTTTATGATTGAATTACTCTGCGGATGTCCTCCAGGTTACCCAAAAGCAGGATTCTCTCATATCTGATGTAAGAATAAATATAAAATATTTTATGATTGAATTATTGTGCGGATGTCCTCTGGGTTATCCGAAAGAAGGATTCTCTCATATCTGATGTAAGGATTTGATTTTTATGTAACGTTAGATTCTCCCATATCCAATATGGAGGTATCACCAAACCTAGAGCTGAGAGGAACTATAAATAGATGAAGACTAGGGAAGACAGGCATTCAGGTTTTGAGAAATTTAGAGAGCCTTTCTACTGGAGAAGTAACTTAGTATTGTCTAAGAAGCAACTTTGTAATACATGAATTTTGAAGTTCATCAATAAATATTCCTCAATTTCTGTAAATCTATGTCTCCTTTGTATATTTTTTTGGATTCTATTCTTGAAGGATCACCAGGTCCTTCATATGATCTTACTTCTCATCCAAACTTCATGAATATGTTATCAAATATGATTGCACAAACTCTTCAGTCTCCGCATTCAAATATTGTTCCTCCTAGAACAATTAATATGCAATCAACATTCCAAATTCCACAATTTCCACAACCTTCTGTATGTAATCATCCTAAAATAACACATTGGTATCTTTGGGTTCTTCTTCATCAGAAAATGAAATCAGACCAGGAATGTCTTTCGCTATCTAAAAAGATTCTTTATCAGGAGGAAAAAAATTGTTCACGAGAAACTCTAAATCTTCTAGAGTAGTTGGTATTAGAGCGCGGTTGACAGTATTTCTGCTTTCTTCCTATTGTTAGAAAGCATTGGTTATGGATAATTTTTCTCCGGCATGAAGTTCTCTTCATGAGTTTAGTGCTAGAACTTTTGATGAAATTCTTAGAGAAGAAGAAGAAAGAGAATGCAATGAAAAAATACAATCTGGTTTTCACACTATCATCCATGATAAATCTATTACATTATTAAGTGAATAGAGTAAGTTTGGTTCTTTGTCTTTACCAAAAATAGACCGCAAGGATGTCTATACAAATCTGGAATTATTAGACAGTATAGAATACTGGAGATATAAGGTTAAAGAAGAAATTTTACAAACCTCCAGTAATAATCGTCTCCTTTAAAAAATGAACATTTTGAAGAAATCTAAGTTTACAGTTGCACTAAAAGCTGGTCTCAATTTTTCACATTTTGGTCATATCCAAATTGGAATTCAACCACTACATAGAAAAGGTCAAGACGTTGTTGTCTTCTCTTGTGTTTTTTATCACTGATGGAAAACTTTTCATAAAGCTTTAATTGGAGGATGTCAAGGAACATTAGCCTATGGTCCAATTTCTTGGTCCTATGTTCCTGATTTTTCTATTTCCTTGGATCATCATAATGCCATCAATGCTCTAATGCTCGGCATCCAAACACATGGAAATGATTATTTTGAAGATAATATCAATAATGTTGCTATTCATTGGGAATGTGTCATCAAATTTTATAAGAAGACCACTCCTTCTATTGTACAACAAGTTTATGAAACCTTTGAGTTCGCTACTCTAATCACTCATGACTATGGCTTAAATCTTGTTTCTCCTTGAATAATATCTCGTTGAGATCTTAAACCGCCAACAGAATGGGTCAGAAATTGGGCTTCTATTCGTACTTCTCCCTATTCACAACCTATCACTGCTCAAACTTCTATTCGAGAAGATAATGACCTTGTTCAAACTCGTTTCTTTCCCCAATCAAAGTATGCATAGTCTGAGCATGGTGGATCTCCTCCTCCTCTTGTTATACAAAACGCTGTAAAAGCTGAAGTCGCGGTAAAATGACAAATGCCCTCTATTGCATCTATTCCTGAAGGATCTCCAAGTCATTCAGATGATCTTACTTCTGTTCCAAACTTCATGCATATGTTATCAAATATGATTGCACAAACTCTTTAGTCTCCGCATTCAAATATTGTTCCTCTTAGAATAATTAATATGCAATCAACATTCCAAATTCCACAATTTACACAACCATCTGTATGTAATTATCCTCATTGTTCTCCTAGCTTTTGTTAACAAACTCCTAGTCTTCCAAAACCCCATGAAAAATAAGAACAAGATAAAGACATAAGGAGAATAAACATGATTCGTTTTGTTCCAAGTTCTGGAAATCAGACACAAAAATATACAAAGTGTACTGCTTTTTTAGCTCATGAAGAAATTTTGCTTCATTCAGTAGGAAAATATGCTACAAAAGGCTTAGGATATCCAGAAGAAATCCCCAGCTACAGATTGGATCCTAGGAATAAGATTCCTAGTAAAGTACAAGTTCTTTTTGATGAAGAAATCATTCAATTTCTTAAGATATACAAAGCAATAAGTCCTTATGATCCCTCAAATGAATGGTATAGGAAAATGTTTATCTGGGATCTGTATACTCATTAGCAAGAGTATAGATACTGTGAAGAAATGAAAACCTATTCAAAGAAAGAGAGGTCAACAATCAACAAAGCCATGAATAAAAATTGTAAAGCTTGGATGGAAAAGAATAACCAATGAATTTCTTTTTATGAATTTTATTATCCAAGTACAAATGAAGTAGAAATGGCTTTGGTCAAAAAGTTCAAGAATCTATCTTGTGAAGATATAAAAACAAAGATTAAGGAAAATCCAGTTGAAATTCGTGGACCTCTTATCATCCCTCACATAGATGATAAATATAAAAATATGTTGCAAAAATCAAATGTTCTGAAACATTTACAGTTTGTTAAGATGAAAGGGTAGCTTTTATTACAACACATCCGTCAAACCCTTAGAGTGAATATGATGCAAGGGTCAACCTTACATACAGAAGTGCCACAACACAAATGGGAATTAATAGATGGCACTATTGTTAGCACCGAGACAACAATTCCTCCTTGTAAAAATCCTGTTATCATACAAGATGATAATATGTTTAAGTTACTTCCACTTCAGTCTGACCAGTCTCATCTTTCAGACGAGGAATCGGATGTAGCAACAAAGTGGACAAATCTTTCTCTAGATAGTTCGATTAAACATCTAGAAAAAAATCATCAATATGCAGCCACGAAAAATAAAATTCTCCAAGAAATAATTGATAAAATTCTTCAAAAGGTAGATTTTACCAGAGATCAGTTACTAGATGGAATAAAAACTCTCGGATCAAATGATTTGCATATTGCTAAAAATATTGGTGTTTTAGAAAAAGGGATTAATGATAATTCCAAATGGATTGGCAAAGTACATTCAATAGCAGATAAGAATCAGGATATGTTGACAAGCTTAAAAACGTCACTTGAAGTAGTAAAGAAACAAGTTTGGGTTGTCTCTACTTTTGTTGAAAGCCTAAAAAAGAAAAACACTCCTGATCATACTTTTAAAGCTACTACTTATTTCTTAGATCCTCAAGATCAATTGCCTTTCCATGTTGTTCCTACTACTCTTCAATAAAAAATGAAGAATCCTGGTGATATAATTTTTCCTAAACCAGAAACTACTTTTGTCCATGCTCCTATGGCTAATCCTGGCATGTTTTCTAGACTAAACTCTTCAAGCCGTGGACATAAAATGATAGCTTCTAAGTGGTTGAAATCAAGAGATTGTCCTGATAAGCCTTCCAGTTCTGATATAGTAATCAAAAAATTTGAAGTAGAACCCTATGCTCCTCCCACTCTAGAAGATTTAGAGTTTCTTGTGAATAATTCTTCTCCTCCGGATAAAGAAACTTTTTAGATAGCAAAGGACATTCCTGATCTGATTTCATTTTCCGATGAAGAAGAACCCAAAGATAGAACTGTACATAAAGTTACTAATAGAAGTTCTTGGAATTCTTCTTGGTCACCTGCTCCTGATAAAAGAGATGTCATGAAATCAGAATATCATAAAGATTGGTTTGCTTCTTCCACATATTCATGGAATATTGACAATTCTTCTAAAGCAAAAATACTGTCTACATTGAGTTCCATGTTGGTTTGCTACCACACATATTTAGTAGATGAAATTTCTCCAATAAATGCAACTGGGAAAATCATTAGTGGATTTGAAGGACTCCTTCATTCTTGGCTTAAAGCCGAAATTCATTATGATCCTGTCCTCATTCCTTCTTGGGAAACATCTATGGTAATGAACCCAGATAATACTACATATATGGATCCACATACTTCATTACCTGTGAATAACTTCATTGGTTACCTAGACATTCTTGTTAATTTTTGTGGTTATCCTTAGATCAATAATGAAATTGCTACAATCACACTTACATCCATGAAGCTTACTAATATGCTTCATTTTGATGAATATTTTATGGAATATCTCCATCGTCTGCATACTCTTTCTTCTGACATGATTCTAGACCCAAAATGGAAAGAAATCTTCATTGCATCTTTACCAAATTGGGTAACAACTGCCATTTTGAATAAGCTTCCTAGAAAAATTGGTGCCTATAAATTTGGTGTTATAAGACAAGCTATTAAAGTTGTCATTTTTGAAATCTGCTCTCAGATGAAAGCTGTTCGAGCTGCCACCAGCTGCACTAAACCACATGGCTATCAACAACTATGTAAACAATGGCATTTTCATGGCTGTAAAAGTTTAGGGGGATATGATCGTTGTCACTTGAAAAAGAAAGCTTATTGTAAGCAAACTTTTAGATCCATAGAAAACAAAAAAATCATTCATAGAAGGCCTCACAAATAATACAAAAAAACATGCCAGTTTCATCAAAGGCCAAGATAGAAGCAAATATTTTGCTTCCATTGCAATGAAAAATGACATATTGCTCCAAATTGTCCAAAACTGAAAAAAGGCAAACAAAAATCTAGGAAGAAGAAACAATTTAGCTGTAAAAGTAAATCTTGCAAGGTAATATTATTGATCTCCCTTCTAGCTATGAAGAATTAACAGATTCAGAAAATTATTATGATCTAAATGACCATATACATGTTGCTTATGAAGAAGAAGATTCTAAAGTTTAATATTGCAAAGATCCACACTATAATGAATGATTTCAAGAACTCTGTGAATGCAATGATCCTGACATTTACAGATGTAATGCAGTCAGGATGTTTAGACCACTATCAAATGAAAGCTTAGATCATAATGAGCTTTCTAGAAATTATTTTACACAAATGGTTAATGTTGATAATTGAAAAGTCAATGAAATGTATAAAGGATTGCTGATGACCCATGTTCAATAGTCCAAGTCACAGCAATATCAATAACAACAAAAGTCACAAATAAATCATCAACATAGCTATATTCCTTTTACAACCTTATTTTCAGTTGATGGTCTAACAAGACAATTCAGACAACAAACAATTGAAGATGATCTTCCTCAAACACTTCCTGCAATTAGTCAAGCTATCAAAGATCTCAGAAAAGAAGTCAGAGAGAATAGAAGGCTATGCATTGAAGCACATTAGGGGCGCAATATACATTCTTTACATCCTCAACCCATAAAAGGAGAATCTTCACATACAGAACAGAAAGAACCAGAAAGACAACTTGATCTATATCATGATCCAATGAAAGGGATTTTCAAATATGAAGACTTTGAAATTCCAGATGAAGAATTTGAAGATCCTAGATTTGGATTAGGAATGAATGCAATGAATGCATATGTAATGTACTATGAAAAATGAAAATGAAAATTGGTTCTTCCATAGAATGGTGGAAGGTTCTAATTGATATAGGTTCAATATTGAACATAGTAAGCGGCATTGTCATTCCCTATCCTTAAAGACAAAAGACAAAGTGTTCAGGAGTTGTCATTGCAAGTGGAGAAATCAAGACAATGGAAGAAGCTACAATAGATGTCTTAGTTTCTTAATATGAAGGAATTCAAGTTCATGCTCCATTAGTCATAGGGCTTGATTGCGCTATGTACTTAGGAACTCCTTTCCAGAGCAATTTCAGAAGACATGGAAGCACTTATGATGTAAAATCACAAAAATGGGGATATTTTCTTCTCTTCAAATATATAGATTATTTCTATCCTTTTATTCATTCCAATTCTCCTAATAGATTGAGCAAAATTGACATGTTAAAGAACACCTTGGCAAAGATGGGGAAGAGGAAATAAATGCTCAAGATTGACGAAAATCTTCTGAAAGGAAAATTTGAAAAAGAAATAAGTGAGATCTCTCGGAAACTAAAATCTTGTTTTTCTAAAGATCCAAATTCCTTTTGGCATATTCATAAACATGAAGTAGAATTGCCTTTGTAAAAGGAATTTCATGGAAAGCTCAGAAGATCAAAGGCAATACTGATGAATTCTCAACAACTCAAGTATTGTAAAGAAGAAATAAAATCCTTACTACAAAATGGTTTGATCTGGAAGTCTCATAGCCCTATTGCTTGTTTTGGATTTTATATCAACAAACATTCAGAGATTATGAGAGGAAAACCAAGATTGGTAGTAAACAACAAGCCTCTGAATAATATTCTTGATTATGATGCTTATCCCTTGCCAAAGCCCTCAATGCTTTTGTCTCAGATATCATAGTCAAAAGTATTTTCCAAGTTTGGTTTAAAGTCTGGTTTCTAGCAGGTAGGGATAAAAGAAGAAGATAAGTGGAAAACAACTTTTTCAGTACCAGAAGAACATTTTGAATGGAATATTATGCCCTTTGGACTAGTAAATGCTCCATCCACCTTCCATAGGATTATGGATGAAACTTTTGAAGGTATGGATGATTTCTTGAACAAATATATTGATGATGTTCTAATTCATTCTACAAATATTCTCTCCCATATAAAGCATCTTAATATATTCTATAAGAGAGTCAAAGAAAAGGTATAGTTTTATCAGATTCAAAAACTAAAGTTATGTCATACTATGATAGATTTCTTGGGATATGTGATTCAATATGGATCATATTACATTATGCAAAATAGTCTTGATTTCATAGATAAATTTCCAGGCAGAATCACTCATAAAAATCAACTACAAAGATTCTTGGGTAGTTTGAATTACATCTTCAAATTTGTCAGACATTGTGCCCAAGATAGAGTCTTATTGAACAAAAGATTGCAAAAAGATCCAATTCCATGGACAGAGGATTTAACAGAGGCAGTCAGAAGAATTAAAGGAAAAATTAGGAATATTTCTCCTTTAAGCAAAATCAATGAAGAATGGCTAAAAACCATCATTACAGATGCTAGTGATATCGGATGGGGTGCAATTTTCTACCAACATGATCCTAATAAAAAGGAAATGGAATATGAAAATTTCGAGTATGCCTCTGGAATCTAGCCAACTACACAAAAAAATTGGTCCAGCATAAAGAAAGAACTTAGAGCTGTCTGCCTTGGCATTTCCAAATTGAAAGATTTTGTGATCTATAAACATTTTACAGTCAAAACAGATTGCCAAGCCCTTAAGTTTGCTATCCATAAATGTGACTTTGAAGATGCAGCAATGGTTAGATGGATAATGACATTGGCCTAGTATCACTTTGATGTAGAGTTCATTTCTGGAGTTAAGAATTCCATCGCAGATCTTCTCATCTAGGAATTTTTACAGAGAGATGATGTAAATAATCTTAAACGTAACATCATAAGAAGATTAGAAAATGAGACTCACATTGAATGTTGTGATGGTTCTCACACTTTCAGTCTGCAGAAACCTCTACTCGATTATCAAGCAGATTGGTCCCCAATGAAAGAAATCAAAAATCGACATGGAATTTGACAGCATTATTTCTCGTGGGATGATCAAATGCAAATAAATGATGAAGCTTTTGAAGCTTTAATCTTTCTTCAAGATTTGAGAAATATTGATTTCACATTACACAGAGATGTAGATGAAAATCTAATCTGCTATGAAATCTACATTGATCGCTTCTTATTGCCACCCAACCTTTAGAACTTTGAAAATCATCAACACCTAGAGAAAGACCGGTATGCATGTATGTGTTTTGAAAATAAAACTAACTCAGTTTTCTATAATGTGCAATTTTCTTTTAGATATCATGGGATGCAAGTTACACAAATCAAAGAACAAGGCCCCACACCTGAATGGTTTAAAGAATGGTGGAACATTTATGGTACTAGTCCTCTATGTTTTTACCCATTCTCTCTCCGGTTATTAAAACTTCCTAGATCTATAGAACCACAGGCACATCAATCAGGAATTTTATACAAAAAGATTTTGGATATCACCAATATCTCCAATTATCACATGCTTGTAGCACTCTGTGCCAATGGATCCTTTCATTGGTTTATTACACGAAACCTTTTCTTCAGAAGATTTGGGGGAAATATGAATGGCTTTTCACATGACTATGATTCATTTCATACCATGACATATCCAGATTTAAATCCTTTTGGCCCACTACTTCTTCAAGACGAAGTACCAGAATATGTTGAAGTACCAATTTGGGAATGTGAGGAAGAAATTTACTCACGGTATTTTAATAATTACTCCTTTACTAGGTTTAGAGAACATCATTATTCTCATGAATAGCTAGAAGATTTTGTCATTTTGTAATGTTTTTCTATCCAACTTTAGTGGCAGAGAGGTTTTTCGTAAGGTTCCCTGAAAAAGAATCTCTTAGAGTGCAATCAATTCGACATATATATTTAAATAAAGGGGTAAGAATAAATATAAAATATTTTATGATTGAATTACTATGCGGATGTCCTCCGAGTTACCTGAAACTAGGATTCTCTCATATCTAATGTAAGAATAAATATAAAATATTATATGATTGAATTACTGTGCAGATGTCCTTCGAGTTACCCGAAAGCAGGATTCTCTCATATCTCATGTAAGGATTTTATTTTGATGTAAAGTTAGATTCTCTCATGTCCAATATGGAGGTGTCACCAAACCTAGAACTGAGAGGATCTATAAATAGATGAAGACTAGGCAAGAGAGGCATTAGGTTTTGAGAAATTTAGAGAGCCTTGTTGTTGGAGAAGTAACTTAGTATTGCTTTAGAAGCACGTTTGTAATACTTGAGTTTTGAAGTTCATCAATTAAGATTCCTCAATTTATGTAAATCTATGTTTCCTTTGTAGATTTTTTTAGATTCTATTCTCAAACTTGTATGAGCCTTGTTAAGATTGAAGAAGTTACAAAGACTCAGAAGTAGACCGTTGGGCCAGAGTTTGTGTTTGGGCATGAGGATATTGTTCAGAAGAATTGTCAGATATTGGAGCGATTAAGTAGACCTGGTATTTATTATGAACTAATAGTCTTGTTGGCATTTGTATTCAAATATATTCAAAAACAAATTAATGATGCTAGATTGCGTAATAGAGGAGTCTCTTCGCTCTCTGTGATTAAAGTATCATTCAAGGATTTTGTTTATTTCTGCATTTCTGCATTCTCGCTTTCACTGTGTGCACTTTGTAGTTGGTACATCAATCAGGAATTTTATACAAAAGGAATTTGGATATCAGCAATATCACCAATTATCACATGCTTGCAGCACTCTGCACCAATGGATCCTTTCGTTGGTTTATTACACGAAATATTTTCTTCAGAAGATTAAGGGGAAATATGAATGGCTCTTCACATGACTATGAGTCATTTCAGGCCATGATAGATCTAGATTTAAATCCTTTTGGACCACTATTTTTTCAGGACGAAGTACCAGAATATGCTGAAGTACCAATTTGGGAATGTGAGGAAGAAATTTACTCACGGTATTTTAATAATGACTCCTTGACTAGGTTCAAAGAACATCATTATTCTCGTGAACAACTAGAAATTTTTGTCATTTTGTAATGTCTTTCTGTCGGACTTTGGTGGTAGACAGGTTTTTCGAAAGGTTCCTTGAAAAAGAATCTCTTACAATGTAATCAGTCCAACATATATAATTAAATAAACGGGTAAGAATAAATATAAAATATTTTATGATTGAATTATTGTGCAGATGTCCTCTGGGTTACTCGAAAGCAAGATTCTCTTATATCTGATGTAAGAATAAATATAAAATATTTTATGATTGAATTATTGTGTGGATGTCCCCCGGGTTAACCGAAAGAAGGAATCTCTCATATATGATGTAAGGAATTGATTTTGATGTAAAGTAAGATACTGTGTGGATGTCCTCTGGGTTATGTGAGAGCAGGATTTCTCATATTTGATGCAACGATTTGATTTTAATGTAAAGTTAGATTGTCTCATATCCGATATGCAGGTATCACCAAACCTAGAACTGAGAGGATCTATAAATAGATGAAGAGTAGGGAAGAGAGGCATTTGGGTTTTGAGAAATTTAGAGAGCCTTTCTACTAGCGAAGTAACTTAGTATTGCTTGAGAAGCAACTTTGTAATAGTTGAGTTTTGAAGTTCATCAATAAAGATTCCTCAAATTCTGTAAATCTATGTCTCCTTTGTAGATTGTTTTGGATTCTATTCTTGAACTTGTATGAGCCTTGTTAAGGTTGAGGAAAATGCAAAGACACAGAAGTAGACCATTGGGCCAGAGTTCATGTTTCGGCACTGTTAGATACCTATACCAATAGGTTTCATTTTTCATGATTGACAAGGGAAGTGCCAATATGATCTGCTTTGGTGATGCAAAGATCTCATATTCTTGTGGAAAAAGTATACTTGTTTTGGTTGATGCTGCCTTACTTCTGGATGGGTGATCCAACAGCCTAAGCTGGGTCATGCCATGTTTCAATTTTTGTAGTAGATTAGAGAAAGAAACCTGTCCAAATAGCTCAATCTGGGCAGGTAGTAGATAGGTAGAGAAAGAAAGGTTCCCAACTGTTTAATCTGGGGTCTTGGAAGCAATAAGGGTAGCTTTAGATAGAAAATCAAAAGAAAGCCAAAGAGAAAAGAAACGGCACAGAAGGTTTTGCAAATCTAAGTGCACCCTCCTTGGAAGTAACAAAAAATGCTAGGCAAATAGAGTGGGTAGGTAGAGGGGGTTGCAGAAAGTTTGGTTCATGGCATTTCACTGGCCTAAAACAAGGGTGAAAACATGGGGCCAGTACAAATGACCTATTTGCAGCAGTCTTGCAGAATCCTATTGGAGCATGTCTAACTTCCAAATCACCCCTTATCCCATTCATGACTAACATCCCTATGCCACCCATGTACACAAAGAAAATCAATGTCTTTTGTTGGTTCTGAGTTTCTTTGAAAGCCACTTTTCTTGTGCAAATATTCTTTTCATTTTGATCTACTTCCTAAAAACTAAGTTGATTTCATAAAAACTTAGTATTCCCCCCCATCCACCTCTCTCATTCATATTACTACTAACTTATTACTATCTAACTCCCTATACCCCCTATTCCCCTATTACTATGTAAAACTTGGAAAAAACCCAAAAATCTATGTATCCCCTTCCCCGAGTACTATAGCTCTATGTATGACTCTGAAGGTCTTCATGTGCTAAAAAAAATTTGAGCGCAACCCACAGAGCGCCAAAGAATTAATCATAGGGATTAATCCAAGATTTGCTCAGGTTAATAGCTTTAAACCCACTTTGTTAATAAACCTTTGCAAAAACCCATTTAACCCGCAAATGCTGAAAACAACCCGGAAAACCCACTTTTCCAAAGTTTCCGCCAGGCGCGATTTTCAAAAGAAAATAATATTTTATTCTCCCCGCCGTCAAATATTGCCCGCGCACCTTATCGTTTCGTCGACCGTCGGATTTGGGCCCTCCCATCAGACGGCCCACATCGTATCGGACGGGCATCAGCGACCAAAAGTTACCTTCTGAGAAACTATCAGAGGGTGACGTCAGGCCTCCGCCACGCGTCGCCCCCTGGAGTCTCTTAGAGTGCCCTTTGACAATACCGTGACCGTATAGAGCGCAGTCCGAGAAAACCGGCTTACCACTCTGCTAAACCGCCTGCCCACGCCATCGCCACGGCCCGCCCACGTCACCTCCACTTGGCACCCTGTCAGCACCCCCGACCGCCAGCGCTCCTACGTGTCTGCCACCTATGCAATCCCCGTGGACCACTCACAGACTGCCACATCACCTGATGACATCATGCTGACGTCATCCGACCCTGACCCCACCTGATGATGTCATGCTGACGTCATCCAAAAAGCGCGCCAATAAGCCAAAAGTCCATATTTAGCCGTTTTTCGCGTTTTTTTATCATTTTTCACTGAAAGAACTATTGCTCTCCTCTGCATGAGAATTACGTCAACTGCCGCCAACCTGCTGAAATCGACCTGAAGAACGCTACCGCCTACAACCCACCTGTACTTGTCACCATTACCGGCAATTCACCAGGTATTTACCCAGAGCATCCTTTCAGAGCTAAGTTACATCCATGTCTCTCCAAAACTGAATTCACAAGAGTAAAACAAACTTGTTTTTACTGTTAAATTCCAGGAAAAACTAGCATTCCCCGCAATTGCAGGGTCTAATGTCACCTGCTGAACCCATATATATCCACCCTCCCCCAAATTCCCACTCTGTCCGTGCATTCGTGGACTGTAAACCTAAATGGCATAATTCACCAGGAAAACTAAGTTGCCTGCTCCTGCAATCTATCAAATTACTTTTGTTAAGCATTCAACACCTTTATCACACCTCATTCACCCTTACAATTGACTTTACCTCTGCAAAATTAAACCTCTATGGTCTCCTGCCCGCTAAAACCAGTTCAGCACCTAGTCATAACCACTGCTTAGCCATGGAGACACCAATAGTCCTAAATATTCAACCTCTGAATGCCCCACACAGAGAGCTAGAGTGGAAAGCCCTAGGTGATAAAGATTACCAGATGTTAGACTCCATGCCCATGTCAGCCAAGTTTAATATTCCCCTAATGAATGAATTGAAGGCCCAACATCTCAATGGGGCTGACACCTTAGGAATTTCGGATTCCCACATACCCATTTACAACCTCCCTCAAGTCAATGTCCTCCCAGACTTGATAAAGCAATGCATGTCCAGCTATGACCCCTATCACAGAGCCGTCCTCAGCCCCTCAGGCTCTGTATTGTTCCATATCACCACTGAGGCAATCAATGAAATGCTGCACTTTCATACTACAATGCCCCTAACTCCTCTCTCCCTCCAGGACTTGATAACAAAAGGGGGCAACTTGTCCAGGGATCAAATTTCCAGAGTTAACCAATTGTTTATTCAGCCTGAGTATCAATCTATGACCGCTCCCCTTCCCATAGCATATCCATATCTTAATGAGCTGGGAAAAATGATGGTAGATTTGATCAGTTACATCTCGGGTTATGGGACATATGAGGATGTGGATGAAACCATCATAGCAATGTTGTCCATTTTCTCCCCAGGGATGCCTCCTGTTGTACATTATGACTTTGCTACCTTTATTGCCAATAAGATTCATGAGCAATTAATGAATCTGGAGAGGGAAAAGGTGTTTAAATACACCAGGTACATATATAACTTATTCTTATTCTATCAGCCTGATGCCTTCCCTATTCCTCTAAAGAAGCTAGATGCCCAGGGACGCCCAAGGTCAGTTGTGTTTTGGACTTCAGTTTGCCATCTTCTGCCTTATTCACCCTACACCTACTGTGAATTTATTGATCTATTCATTCATCCAGCTATGACCTTGTTGTTGGGTTCCCCTCCCCCAAGATTGACAGATGAAATGCAGAGAATCCTTCAACTCTCAAAGGCATACAGCGTTGGTGATTTGTACTTCTACCAACACCATACAGTAATCAGAGTATATGGCTGTGAGCTGAGTCCCTATAGGCTGCCAAAATATGTCCCTATGAGACTCTTTGGCCTAGAGTACTTCAGGCAGTTTGGAAATGCAGACTTTGTCCATTTCCAAGCTAAAAACAAGAAGGTGCATCTAAAAGTAAGAAATCAGCTGGGTGCCTTTTTGTACAATAAGAAGGAAGAAGGGTGGAAGGAAGTTAATAGGATTCTAGAGACCCTTAGACTTCAGACCAGCTTCAAGTGGGTGTCGTATGACCCTAATCACTTCATTTCCCTTAGAAGAATAAAGTATAAATTGGGTGGCTATGTCCATGTGAAAATCCCTCATGTTGAGAAGTATGCCAATGCCCTAAGCTGGGAAGAAGGCACCTTAGAAGAGCCAATTAGCAAAGAAGAAATGCTAAGAAGAGAAACTAGCAATATTGAGAAAGATGCTGACTTGGAACATTGTGGGCAGGTTTCTTCCTCATATCAAAGGAAAATTGGAGCAGCTGCCTCATCATCCACAACCGAGCAGCAAGTAGCCGGAAGTGCCCAACAGGAAACAAATAAAGACAAGGGAAAGCAGGTGGAGCAGGAACAATCACCTCCTAGAACATAGCAACAAACAGAGCAGCAGGTAGAAAAGGAGGTTGAACAGCAACAAGAACAACAATAAGAACAGCAAGAAGAGCCTCAAGAAGAGGGGCAGCCTATGCAGCAAGAATAGATGGCTGAAGCCCCAGCACCTACTGAGCAACAGGCTCAAGAAAACACGCCTTCTAGGCAAGAGAAGACAGTGGAGACCTCAGTGCTCCAAACTCCACAAAAGGTGGAAAAAGGAAAGAAGAGGGACAGAGAGTAGGAGAATCCCCTTACCACGTCCACAAATCAAGGGGAGAAAAGGCAGAGATTAAATCCCCTCTCTGAGGAAGAATTTCCCATGGGGCAATCGGTAATAATGGGGCCACCAAGCATGGAGGTATCTGCTAGTTCCTTTCAGCAGGAACAAGAGAGAAATCTTGGAGGAGAAGTCAGCTCATCAAGCTATCAAAGAAAAGTAGAGGTGAGCATCAAGCAACAGTTTACTGATATCAAGAGAAGAAATGAGCCACTCAGGCTCCAAATCTACAATCAGTTGCTAAAGATGGCCCCCACAAATCAGCAGAGCTTCATGGCAGCCTATGACATTTCGGAAGGAAAAATGACCATGAGTCATTTCAGGCCCACCACGGTGCAGCCACAGTCAGCTGCAAATTACATAAGAACCAACCTGGAGGTTCTTGCAAAAGACATTCACCCTATGGACCAAATAGAACTCCATAAGCAAACGGGTGAAATGGTCTATGCAACGTTGGCAGATAAGACAATGTTGGCAAAAAGGCTGGAGAACAACCTAAATAATACAGCTACCCAACTGGAGTTGGAGAAAGCATCCTCCTTGGCCAAAGACAACAGGATAGAGTCTTTGGAATATATAATTATAGAGTTGGGGCATGACCCCAAGGATCCCAAAGCCATACAATCACTGCTGAAGATAAGGGATGCAGACCTGGTAGCCCTAAGAAAGAAAGTGAAGCTCCCAACAACCATTCACCCCGAAACAGATGAGGTTGCTCAGTAGAAGCAAGAACAAGAGATAGCTACATTGCTGGTAGCACTGCACAAGCAACTAGTGCAGACAGAAGGGAGGCTGGAAGACACAGAGGCTGCACTACAGGCAGCCCTACAGCAAAAAGAGGGAGGCCAGAATTCTCAGCCCCCTCCAGAGGTTATTAACCTTGAGGAGCCTCCAAAGATCACTCCTCCTCACACAGAAGCAGCAACAGCAGCACCATCTACATCAACAGCAACACCGTCTACAGAGCAGGCTCCGAGCCTGGACATGCAGAAACTGTTGAATGAGGTCCAGGCCCTAGAAGCCCAGATGACAGAACTGAATGGAGCCAAGGATGAGTTGGCCAAGCTAAATGAGAAATATGATAAATCAAAGCAGAATGTGACTGAGAAAGGGAGAGAAATAAAAACTCTCAAGGAAAGGATAAAAGAGCTGGAGAAGGAGCTCACCCTTGACAAAGTGGTGGCTGAAATTAGAAGAGTTTTGTGGACCCACATTGGCCAATCAATAACGGACCAATGGAAATACATTGAAACCATTCATGAGAAAATGGAGCTCATAGGTAAAGCACAAAGGGAAGTGCATAGAGCAAGGGCATCTCTAGGCAGTATGCCTGAGGTAGCCAACAGATTGATCAATGTGCTCAATAACAGGAGAGGCCCTCAGTTGGCAGCAATTGGGATCTCCAGTAGGACGGAGACTATCCAGCTAGTTAAGAGGGTCCTCACACTAAAAATCCTGGTACAGACATTGGACAGAAGCAGCCAAGATATGCAAACAGAAGTAAATAGGTTCATGGACAAATTTGCTGCATTACAGGGCAGAGGTCTCCCCAGCTTACTCAACAGTGCAGGAAAACTTCTATCACATGAAGTTTATGAAAATAGGGTGAATACATTTGCCACTAATCAGATCAACCAAGGATCAAGTAGCTCACAGGAAACAGGGCCAGCATCTGGGCAAAGTCTCTATGACAGAATAGAGAATCTGTTTTTATTATGAATGAGCTTAACCATCTGTTTGAAACGCCTCCGAATTTCTACAATTTTGAGGCATCAATTGTCTACGCAGGATTGGTGGGCCAACATGATACAATTATTATTATAAACAAGAGGCTTCATCTAAATTTTGTCATCAAAATGTATAAGTCATCACATTCAGAAAGTGTGATACACATACTATGACCGAAAGGTGGAATGAGCCACCTTAGCATGAAGATTTAGCCACCAAAAGCAACAATGACAGCTACAGGTAGCAGGGCCGAGAAAAGATACAGCAGGACAGAATATAAAGACACATCATTCAGCATTAAAGAAGAACGCTCAACCGACTCAACCTCCTCCAAAGGTCAAGAAGAGGCCTGACAGCATTGAAAACCATTTATTTTACATTTATAGTAGCAATAACTTTCTTATCTGATATTTGTAAAGTTGGTGAGCACAGTTAATGTATCAAATGACTCAATAGTCAGATATTTTGTAAAACCTATTGTATGTATTCCACCTCGCATACACTTCCAAGGGGTTGGTGGGTTATTGGTTTCTGTTGTTTGTTTTATGAAGAACTGAGAACTCGATTGTAATTTTCAGAAGGATGTTATAAATAAAGCTTGGAGTTTACAGGAACTGAGTCTTACTGGTGCATGTTGTGATTGGAACCATTGAACGCTACAAGATTCTAGTGTTATGGCTTGATATAATAAGTGTTTCTCTATCTCTATTAATTTTTCTGTGATTTGTTTTAACTCATCCCTCTCACATGTTGTTCTAAATCTAGGAAAGAAAGAAAAAGAATAGCTCAGGATTTGTCCATGGAGACACCCTGATCTCAATCTATCTTCACTATAAATGTTTTTCATAAGTTTCAGCTGTTTAAATTGGAATTCTTAACTGCTCCAATAAGCTCTGAATATCTCACAGTCACTATTTGGTAATTCATTATGCTACTAAGTAGAGATTGTTGTTCGAGTTGATATCACGCTGTTGGTAACTCCATATCTCATTATTTCACTCACTAAATCGGAAATTATATTAACAATAGCCATCTAGCCTTGCAGCAAAAATTTCTCCATCACATGCACCAGAATTATTTCACCTTTCTAACTCCATATGCCCAATGGACTAGCATCTCCTGCACTTTCATGGCTTTCTTATAACAAAATTTCACCAACCAAAGTCTTAAACAGGAAATTGAAACTTTTAACTAGCCTAAAAACCTCACAAAGCATATCTGAAACTTAAAGAGAGAGCCCTCTCTAATTATAGATAGGCTAGGATCTATAATCCAAAGATTGGTTAGTGGTTACCCCGACTGTATTCCCTTGGGAGTCATAGGGAACAACCTGGGCGTTAACATAAATGGCGACTCCACTGGGGACTTCGTCAGGATTTTCTAATTGCTGTATATTTCCTGAAGCTACAGGTGAGGCCTGAATATCATCCAGGAAGCCTTGAAGACTGTTTCTGTATTACATTAACAAATTTGCATAAAAGCTGCCCTAGCCAATCTTCATACTAGCTTTGAGACATACACAGACATTTCAAAATCTTATCTGGTCCTTACAGATACAAGAAAATTCTAAAAATACTCAAAAAACAATTCATAAGCTAGCTCCCAAGAAGAACCAACGGTATACAAGGTCCAATCCTGACCCTAACCCACCAGCTGTTTTTGAAAATCCTAACACAATCCATAAAAACATTAGGAAGCAGAAAAAACAGGAGAATCCTTCTGACTTGAGCCCTGGGACAGTCCACCTTAACCCCGTTCTCACTCCAATCAAGGTTTTATTCCGGTCTACCCCTGGTTCCCCTAGTTCACCATCCACATCTCAAACCCCTCCTTTTACACCTTCATCCACTTCACATGTTCCCTTGACCAACACTGCAGTCTCTGTCATACCTACTACCCCCACTATCCCAGTAGTCCCTGTTGTCCAGGTTAACCCTATAAACCCTATAAATATGGCCAATAGATATGCACCCCTGCAGTTACCTGCCAATGCTGCAGCTCTGCCTCATGACTACCAATCCAAAATCTCATACTTTGACTCCACTGGCCCTTTCACAGCCATTCAGCATGCCAAAAGAATGCAAGATCATTTTGAGAACTATGAAATTGATGATGACAGTGTAAGAATGAGGATTTTTGTTCAAAGCCTGACAGGGGATGTAAGAACCTAGTTTAGGTCACTCACTGCAAACACCATAAAAACTCCTGATGAGCTGTACCATGCCTTTACTAATAGATGGGAAAAGAAGAAAGATCCCTTGCACATACTGGGTGAATATGATACAATCAAACAAGGCCCTCAGGAGACCGTTTTGGAGTATTGTGCAAGATTCAACAATGTATACAACGCAATACCGTAGAATTTGAGACCTCCCCCTGATTTAGCATTGTACAAGCTCCATGACGGTTTTGACCCTGACATGGCATATCAGTTGAAGGAAAGAGCCCCTGAAACCCTTGAGGATGCACAAAAAGTTTCTGTTACAGTGGAGGCTAACCTTATTGCCAAGAGGAATAGGGCAAGATTGGAAAAAAGAGTCACCTTCAAAGAGGAATCCTCAGCCTTTGATCAGAAACTGGATGCAATACTCACTGGCATGAAAAGGTTGGGTGACAGAGTGGAATCTGTGGAGAGAAATTCATCATGGGAAGCACCTCAAAGTAACCCTGTCAGGAACCCAAATTTTAGGAGAAATCAAAACCCAAACATTAGCAAGGCCAGTTCTGATCTAGAGATAAGACTCCCTTCCACGAAAACTATACTGAAACATCCACTTCAAGTGAGCAAGTAGATGACACCCACATTAACCTAATGGGCCTAAATGATGAGCATCAAGTTTTCCTGACTCATGAAGATCATAAGGAGGATGACATTAAACAGTTCCAAACTAGGTCAGGTGAGTCATTTGACTTTAAACAAGGTTATGACACAGCCGTTTATGAAGTTCACAAGCAATACAAGCTAAGAAGAAAAACTATAAACGTAACATAGCCTGAAAAAGCAAAAGATAGCCTGCAGCCTAAAAAAGTCATAGTTACAGAACCACAGGACAAAATTGATTCAGTTACAAGTGAAATAACCGTTGAAGAAATAACTGAACTATTCCCCTCAAAACAAAAGCCAATGGCTGCACCACCTTTGCAGCCTAATCCAAATAGTACTCAGCAAGATATGAGTAAAAAGGATAAGTCTCATGATCAAGACAAGAATCAAGAGGAAAACTCAATAAACAAGGAAAAGATTGTCACCCACAATACCAAGATCCAAACTGAAAGACCATTTGACCTAGAAGCTAAAATTGGCAAATTGAAGATAGCTATTCCTCTTTCAGAATTACCCAAGCATGACATCTGCAAACAACAAATCAAGAAATCTCTTCAACTAACTCGTAATAAAGATAATGTCAATGTGCTAGACGATACCCCAGAATTACTTTTCGGCCTAGAGGTTGATGGAAAGACAGCAGTTACAGGGATTTTACCTTTCTATGTTAGCTTGCATGTTCATGATAAGATACTACATAATGCAATGTTTGATTCAGGCGCCTCTCACAACCTTATGCCTAAATCAGTAATGGAGAGGCTCAACCTGGACATTACAAGGCCTTATAAGGACCTATTTTCATTTGACTCCAGCCAAGTAAAATGTTTAGGCTTAATAAAAGATCTTTGCGTGTCACTGGTCCAGTACCCAAATAAAACAATCCTAATGGATGTGGTAGTTGCTGACATCCCACCCAAATATGGAATGCTGTTATCAAGATCATGGGGGGATAAACTCCAAGGTTCCTTACAATTAGACATGTCATATGCCACCATTTCAGTCTTCGGTCAACCTAAGAGGCTATATAGGGAGTCACTAATGAAATACATGGTTAGCAGTGAAGACAAGCCTCAAAACTTTCCCATATATGCTGTTCACTCTGACATAGACTCCTATATTCTCTTCAATGACAATACAGGTCCCACAAATGATGAAGAAACCTAGAAAATTAAACAAGATCAGCATATAAATGAAGAAACTCCTGATCCGGAAATATTGGTTAAGGAGTCAACAAACAAAATTGTTCAAAAGGACAAACCAAAGGTAAGCCAAGATCTCAAATTGCTAATGCCAAATCCCACTACAGTTGACAGCCCTTCCCTAAATCCAGAAGTCCTCCGGTTCCTTGAATTTGATGGATCAGTCAACAAATTTGGGGCAGGGGCAGGGGTTTGGATACATAACAAACAAAACAATCATGCAGAAGGCCGAGCCTATAGGTTAAACTTCAGGTGCACCAACAATATGGAAGAATATGAAGCTCTCTTACTAGGCCTTAAACTAGTAAAATCCTTATAGGCCATAAAATTTTCAATCTTAGGAGACTTGGACCTAATCATCCAACAAGTAAAAGGAAACTTTGTCACTAATGACAAAAGACTGAGATCTTATAGGTCTGCTGCTGCTGAAATCCTGAATTCCTTCACTGAATTCCAAATAACCAAAATTCCTAGAACCCATAACCTTCATGCTCATAGTTTGGCCACATTTCCAAGCACTTGCAAGCTAACTTTTGAACCCCGGCATTGCTTTGCAGCTGAGGTAAAACATAGACCTTCTGTCCCAAACAATGTCAAGGATTGGCAAGTGTTTGAGGATGACAAACAAATAAACAATTTCTTGACTCTACAGCAAGAATTCGCAGGACTAAACACTGATACAGAGGCTGCAAGTGACTCACAAACACCAGGTGAACGACACCACACAAATATCTCACTTAAAACAGCAAATCAAATGCTTTGTACAACAAACTTTGACCAGGAAAAAATACAAGAACTTGAACAAGGTCATTCTGAGGAAATAGCTCATACCAAAGCTGAAGTTATACAATGGAAAGACAATTTTCTTCCAACAGGCCTAACTTCATTGGAGGACATTTTTGACTCAAATGATGTCCCTAGGAAACCAAAATTGCAACCCCTTAATGCTGCCATTGAAGAATGCAACATTGGAACTGGTGAAAAGCCCAAGATAATTAAATTATCTGCATCCTTACCACCTGATCAAAAGCCTAAATACATCGACCTATTTAAAGAATTCCAAGATGTCTTTGCATGGAGTTATGAGGATTTAAAATCCTATGATACCTCCATCATTCAACATATAATCCCACTTAAGCCAAATTAGAAACCTTTTAAACATAAATTGAGGAGGATCAACCCTATGCTTCTCCCCTCAATTGAAAAAGAGGTACAAAAAATGTTTAAAGCTGGCATAATAGCACCAATCAAATTCTCAGAATGGATTTCAAATTTGGCCCTTACAAGAAAGAAAACTGGTGAAATAAGGCTTTGTGTTGATCTAAGGAACTTGAATCAAGTGTCCCTAAAAGATAATTACCCCTTACCCAAGCTGGATCACATCCTGCAAAGAGTAGTGGGGGCATCAAGAATTTCTTTACTTGATGGATTCTCAGGCTTCAACCAGATCCTAGTCCGCCCTGATGGTCAGGACAAAACAACATTTACAACCCCATGGGGAACCTTCAAATATGTCAAAATTCCTTTTGGGTTGAAAAATGCAGGAGCTACCTTTCAAAGGGCAATGGATATTTCCTTTTCTAAAGAAATCCATGATTTCCTTGTCATCTACTTAGACGACCTCACACCTTTCTCAAAGTCTGACCAGGAACATTTGAAACATCTGAGGCAGATATTCACAACTTGCAGGAAATATGGAATTTCCTTAAATCCCAAGAAATCCCTATTTGGATTGGAAGAAGGTAAGTTATTAGGTCATATCATTTCAAAGGATGGCATTAGGATTGACCCAGATAGAATACAGGCCATCTTGCAAATGCCCCACCCAAGAAACATCAAAGAATTACAAGCATTCTTGGGGAATATTAACTTCCTCAGGAGATTCATCCCAAATTTGGCTGAATTAAGCAGATTACTAAATAACATGCTGAAAAAGGATTTAAAAGTGAAATGGACAGTAGAAGTAAATCAAGCTTTTGAAGGAATAAAGCTGGCCCTTACCCAAACTCCAGTCTTAACAAATCCTCAATTTGACAAAAAATTTATCATTTTCTCTTTTGCTTCCCAGCATACTATTGCTGTTGTCTTATTACAGAAAGATGACCAAGGAAATGAGAGACCTATTGCATTCTTTGGTAGAGCTCTTAGAGATGCTCCCCTAAAATACCAGATCATGGAAAAGCAAGCATATGCCTTGGTCAAAGCCATCAAAGACTTTAGAATCTATATCCTATACTCCCATGTTATAGCTTATGTACCAAGTCCCATTGTCAAAGATATACTCACTCAAGAGAATTTGGAGGGCAAAAGAGGAAAATGGATTGCCAACATCTTAGAATTTGACATTGAAATAAAACCTACAAAATTGATAAAAGGGCAAGGTTTGGCTAGATTAATGTCTGAAACAAATTTCCAAGCCTTGGACATCAACCAACTGGACAGTGAACCGGAGCAGGCGACTCCAAAGATCAATGTAGCCTTTGAACAATCCCTGTGGTATTCTGATATCTGTCATATATTGCAAAACCTGTGTGCTCCCCCAGGATTGTCCAGAACTAAATGTAGGTTCTTAAAAATGAAAGCCTCAAGATTTTGTGTCATGGATGGCAAATTTCTTTGGAAAAACCATGAGGGTATATTGCTAAACTACTTGATTGAAGATGAGGCTAACAATGTCATAAAGGAATTTCATGCAGGTGATTGTGGTGGACATTTGTATTGGTAGTCCACTGTGGATAAAATACTAAGGGTTGGTTACTATTGGCCTACTCTGTTCCCTAATGTAAAAAGTTTCACCACCTCATGCCATAAGTGTCAAATATTTGAGGGAAAAAGGAAGCTACTACCACTCCCTTTGAGGCCTATTGCAACAGAAATACCTTTTCAGCAATGGGGTTTGGATTTCATTGGGGAAATTCATCCCTCATCCTTAGGCTAGCACAGATGGATCCTCACAGCCACAGACAACTTCACCAAATGGATTGAGGCCATCCCTTGTAGACAGGCAAATGATTCAGTAATCATTCAGTTTTTGGAGAACAACATATTGTCTAGATTTGGTTGTCCCAACAAGATAATAACAGACAACGCTGCTGCGTTCAGATCCAAGAAAATGGTGAATTTCTGACACAAATTTCATATTACTTTGGGTCATTCCACTGCCTACTACCCTCAAGAAAATGGCCTAGCTGAGTCATCAAATAAAAGCCTGATAAACATCATCAAGAAGGTGTTGGAAGAAAATAAGAAAAATTGGCATAAGAAACTTGTAAATTCCCTATGGGCAGATAGACTAACAACCAAGAGATCCATTGGTGTCAGCCCATATGAGTTAGTCTATGGATTAGAAGCCAAATTCCCTTCATCACTAGGGGTTCCTGTTATGAAACTGCTTCAAGAAAGTCAAGCTGAGCCAAATGACATGCAAAGAAGGGTAAATCAGATAATATGTTTGCAACAAACCAGGGACCAAGTTTACAATAGAGTACAAGTTCTCCAAGAAAAGTTAAAGAAAGCTGTTGATAGAAAGACTAAAGCAGAAGATTTCAGCACAGGTGACAAAGTCCTCAAGTGGGACTCAAGAAGGGAAGATAAAGGGAAACATGGAAAATTTGATTCTCTTTGGAGAGGACCATTTATTATCCAAGCAGTCCAAGGAAACAACACCTACTTCCTAAAAAAATTGGATGAAACTGACTTAAATGAAGGTCCTGTCAATAGCAGGATGTTGAAACATTATTTTGACTACTTTCCATGCATATAGCAGGGTCTTTACTCATGTACATAATCAGTGGTATATATTTTCTTTCAGCATACTAATAGTTCAGTTCAAAATATTGCTGTAAATAAGCAGAAAAGAGGCTTTATATTCTAGAAATTCCACATAGGTGAAAACCTCCAGTTTTGAATTACAAAGAGAAAGTTTTCAAGTTTTTGATAGGAACAGTCAAGGGCCAAGGCATTTTGACCTGTTGTTCTTGGTCTTTCAAAGAAAAAACATCCCCAAGTGGAGCCACTGTTAGCTACCTATACCAATAGTTTTCATTTTTCATGATTGGCAAGGGAAGTGATAATATGATCTACTTTGGTAATGCAAAGATCTCATATTCTTGTGGAAGAAATATACTTTTTTGGTTAAATTCTGCCCTACTTCTGGATGGGTGATCCAACAGCCTAAGCTGGGTCATGCCATGTTTCAATTTTTGTTGTAGGTTAGAGAAAGAAACTTGTCCAAACAGCTCAATCTTGGCAGGTAAAGTAGATAGGTAGTGAAAGAAGGTTCCCAACTGCTTAATCTGGCGCCTTGGAAGCAATAAGGGTAGCTTTAGATAGAAAATCAAAAGAAAGCCAAAGGTAAAGAAAAAGACACAAAAGGGTTTGCAAATCTAAGTGCCCCCTCCTTGGAGTAACAAAAAATCCTAGGCAATAGAGTGGGTAGGTAGATGGGGTTGTAGAAAGCATGGTTTGTGACATTTCACTAGCCTAAAGGAAAGGTAAAAACGGGATGCTAGTGCAGATGTTCAATTCACAGCAGTGTTACAACAACTTAATGAAGCATGTCTAACATCCAGTTTTACCCATCTCCTTCATGACTAACATCCCTATGCCACCCAACTTCAAAAAGAAGATCAAAGCATTTTGTTGGTTCTAGTTTCTTTAATAGCCACATTTCTTGTGCAAAATTCTTTTCATTTTGATCTACTTCCTAAAAGACTAAGTTAATTTCATACAAACTCAGTATCCCCCCCCATCCACATCTTTCATTCATATTAAATACTAACTTATTACTATCTAACTCCCCATACCCCCTATTCCCCTATTACTATGTAAAACTTTCAAAAAAAACCTAAAAAAAAAATCTAAGTATCCCCGCCCCCGAGCATTATAGCTCTAGGTGTGATTTTGAAGGTCTTCATGCGCTAAAAAACATTTGAGCGCAACCCACAGAGTGCCAGAGAATTAATCCTAGGGATTAATCCGAGATTTGCTCGGGTTAATAGCCTTAAACCCACTTTGATTATAAACCTTTGTAAAAACCCATTTAACCCGCAAATGCTGAAAACAACCCGGAAAACCCACTTTTCCAAAGTTTCCGCCAGGTGCGATTTTCAAAAGAAAATAATATTGAATTCTCCCCGTCATCAAATATTGCCCGCGCACCTTATCGCTCCGTCAACCGTCGGATTTGGGCCCTCCCATCCGACGGTCCACATCATATCGGATGGGCATCAGCGCCCGAAAGTTACCTTCCGAGAAACTATCAGAGAGTGACGTCAGGCCTCCGCCACGCGTCGCCCCTTAGAGTCTCTCGGAGCGCCCTCTGACAATACCGCGACCGTATAGAGGGCAGTCCGAGAAAACCCACTTACCACTCTGCTAAACCGCCTGCCCACGTCATCGCCACGGCCTGCCCACGTCACGTCCGTTTGGCAACCTGTCAGCACCCCCCACCACCAACGCTCCTACGTGTCTGCCACCTATGCAATCCCCGTGGACCACTCACTGACCGCCACGTCACCCGATGACGTCATGCTGACGTCACCCGACCCTGACCCCACCTGATGACGTCATGTTGACATCATCCAAAAAATGCGCTAATGAGCCAAAAGTCCATATTTAGCCATTTTTTTCGCGTTTTTCTCATTTTCTCACTGAAAGAACCATTGCTCTCCTCTGCATGAGAATTACATCCACTGCTGCCAACCTGCTGAAATCGACCTGAAGAGCGCTCCCACCTGCAACCCACTTGTACTTGTCACCATTACTAGCAATTCACGAGGTATTTACCTAGAGCATCCTTTCAGAGCTAAGTTACGTCCATGTTTCTCCAAAATTGAATTCACAAGAGTAAAACAAACCTGTTTTTACCATTAAATTCCCGGGAAAACTAGCATTCCCGACAATTGCAGGGTCTAATTTCACCTGCTGAACCCACATACATCTACCCTTCCCCAAATTTCCATTTGGTCCGTGCATTCGTGGACTGTAAACCTAAAATAGCATAATTCACCAACAAAAATGAGTTGTCTGCTCCTGAAATCTACCAAATTACTCTTGTTAAGCATTTTGCACCATTATCACACCTCATTACCCTTTTTACCTCTGCAAAATTAACCCTCTGTGGTCTCCTGCCCGCTAAAACTAGTTCAGCACCAAGTCATAACCACTGCTTAGCCATGGAGACACCAATAGTCCTAAATATTCAACCTCTGAATGCCCCACACAGAGAGCTGGAGTGGAAAGCCCTAGGTGATAAAGATTACCAGATGTTAGACTCCATGCCCATGACAACCAAGTTTAATATTCACCTGATGAATGAATTAAAGGCCCAACATCTCAGTGGGGCTGACACCTTGGGAATTTGGGATTACCACATACCCATTTACAACCTCCCTCAAGTCAATGTCCTACTAGACTTGATAAAACAATGCATGTCAAGTTATGATCCCAGCTAAAGAGCTGTCCTCAGCCCCTCAGGCTCAGTACTATTCCATATCACCCCTGAGACTATCAATGAAATGCTGCACTTTCATACTACAAGGCCCCTTACTCCTCTCTCCCTCCAGGACCTGATAACAAAAGGGGGCAACATGTCCAGGGATCAGATTTCCAGGGTTAACCAATTGTTTATTTAGCCTGAGTATCAATCTATGACCGCTCCCCTTCCCATAGCATATCCATATCTTAATGAGCTGGGGAAAATGATGGTAGATTTGATCAGTTACATCCTGGGTTATGGGACATATGAGGATGTGGATGAAACCATCATAGCAATGCTGTCCATTTTCTCCCCAGGGATGCCTCCTGCTGTACATTATGACTTTGCTACTTTCATTGCCAATAAGATTCATGAGAAATTTATGAATCTGGAGAGGGAAAAGGTGCTTAAATACACTAGATACATATATCATTTATTCTTATTCTATCAGCCTGAGGCCTTCCCTGTCCCTCTAAAGAAGCTAGATGCCCATGGACGCCCAAGGTCGGTTGTGTTTTGGACTTCAGTTTGCCATCTTCTGCCTTATTCACCCTACACCTACTGTGAATTTATTGATCTGTTCATTCATCCAGCTATGACATTATTGTTGGGTGTCCCTCCCCCAAGATTGATAGATGAAATGCAGAGAATCCTTCAACTCTCTAAGGCATACAGCATTGGTGACTGGTACTTCTACCAACACCATACAGTAATCAGAGTATATGGCTGTGAGATGAGTCCCTATAGGCTGCCAAAATATGTCCCTATGAGACTCTTTGCCCTAGAGTACTTCAGGTAGTTTGGAAATGCAGACTTTGTCCATTTCCAAGCTAAAAAGAAGAAGGTGCAGCTAAAAGTAAGAAATCAGCTGGGTCCCTTCTTGTACAATAAGAAGGAAGAAGGGTGGAAGGAAGCTGATAGGATTCTAGAGACCCTTAGACTTCAGACCAGCTTCAAGTGGGTGCCTTATGACC
>APFE030985426.1:0-25192 GCA_000404065.3 Pinus taeda
CGCTCACTTCGTGAGACATTGACAACTACAATTTGCGCTCACTCCGTGAGATATATATATATATATATCTTAAACGTGGCCTGAAGACCCCTTCCGAATCTCGTTCTCTTGGACTTGTGGGTTGCATGGAACTAAAGGTCACGGGCCATAGGACACGTGCCCTTCCCATCTTCGACACCTTTGGTTTGTGGGATAGCATGTGGCTTGGGGCCATTGCCTTGGGCAGAAGAAGGGTGCCATGTGCCCACCTCTTTACTTTTGTCCCTAGCTATATAGTCATGCCGCAAACCAAGGGTCGGGCTGGTCGAGCATACCCATCGGCTTGCCCTTTCCCCCAACCTCTCCATGAATTAAATAAAAAATTTCGACCACCATTGTTAAGAATCCCCTATAGCCCAGTTCATCAGGTGTTTGTTGCGTGTTTTGGAGGTCATGGGGTCGAACCCCGTAGTGTTGGTCAGTTGACATAAACAAATTGGTGTTGTTCCCAAGGCCAAGTGTTGACCTCTCATTGGGCCATGTGACACCTTTTTATTGGCCTACGTCGTGGCCCAAGATTGGCCCAAATCACAAACCCTTTAGCTAATACCAGTGTGCCACGTGTCCTCATGGGATTGGCCCATCTACAAGTCATATAGTCCAATTAGCCTGCTGATGTCAGTGTTTATTCTGCACAATCAACCCTGCACTTTGACTTTTTAGCTATTTCCAAAAACTTTAGAACATGATAACTTCCTCATACAATGTCATATTCAAGTGATTCAAACATCATTGGAATGAGAACGACAAGATCTATGATTTGGCATTGGTTTTGAGATGTTTTGAGAACTTTCACTTTTGGGCATATTTTTTATCCCCTGGATCAAATCATTGGTTATGGGTTGAGGTGGTTTGTCCTCTGGAAGACCTGGTGCGGTTTTGTTTATTTTATTCCATGAGATCCCACATTCATGCTTGGAATATGGTGTGAGGGTGATTGGCTGAAAGAAATATTTTGTTCAACCTAATCTATCGTTAGCTGATACATGGAAGTCCCTAACTTGGTTGGTATTCTCATGTGTTTTCTTATTGTGATCTATGAGCATTTGTATTGATTATGTTGGTGATATTATGCCTGAGTTTGCATGGTTTCTATGTTGGTTATTTGCTGGTTATATATTGGTTATATGATGTATATTTTCTAATGGCTCTTGATATGTTTGATGAATATATGAATGGTTGGTGAATGCATGGACTAACAAGTGTTGTTGTAGATATGTGGAGATGGAATAGAGCCTTCTTGGTGATTCTTAAATGAATCTATAACTTTTATGATCGGATATGCATTCATGACCTGTATCTTACATGTTTTCCATTTGTTTGATGAAATATTTGTTATGTTTTAGGTATTATAAGTCAATTTTTCCCTCCGAGTTTGAATTTTTAGCTTTTTTTTCATGTCAATAATGATTTTGAGAAGTCTCAAGCATTTTTGGGTAGTGGTCTAGAGGGTAACTCAGAATTGTGGCTCAGATTTAAGGACCACGCCCTTTGAATTAGACAATTTGGGTCACGACTACACTCAGGCAGGCTTGTGAGTGTAGTTGGAGACCTTCAATTGCATGGAGGCCTTATCATGCATGTGGTTGGTGATTAGGTTGTGTGAAAAGGAGCCCCAACTCAGGGTTTGGTCACCTGGGGCAGTTCTTTGGCCCTTGAATGTCCCTGTAGTCCTGAGGAATGTTGTGAGTTGTTAGTTAGTGATTAGTTGTAGGACCCACTTCCTTCACTGGAGCTAGGTGGTTGGGTCATGTTATAGTAACTCTCGTACCCATGCAAGGAGATGAAATTGGCTAAAATGTGGGAGAGGTGGTTACAACTCTTTTGGTTTTTTAAATATATTATATTGTGAATGAAAATTGTAAAATATTAATATCAATGGATAAAAGAAAACAAACTATATATTTAACTTCTAGATATTTAATTATCATAAATTATGACTATTGGTGAATAGATCGGTTTTATTTAGTTGATTATGAATAAAACAATTCTCTATTTAGTTAAGCAAATCATTGTTTTTTAGTATGACATGGAATTTTCTAATGAGTATGCCCAATTATGTTCACCACAACTTGGTTATCAGGTTTTCCCATCTATTTCCATAAAAAAACTCTATACAAATTTCTTAAATATTAATGACAAATATTTTCTACTTATTGATCTAAATTTTTGACTCCTACCTATAGATCTAAATTTCTCCTTTGTTTATATTTAAATATAATTTCTTAAATATTAATGACAAATATTTTCTACTTATTTATCTAAATCTTTGACTCCTACCTATAGATCTAAATTTCTCCTTTGTTTATATTTAAATATATTTAATTTGTTTCTTATGCTCCATTCTTAGTAGAGTTTCTTAATGTCATTGCGGGGTTGGAACTTAATAAAATTTTAAGATCAGGCCCCACTGAATCTCTAAGAAAAATGAACTTTTTTTCATTTAATAGCAAGTATGTTACTTTAAGTATGGGATATTGTTGTCTATAATTTTAATATAATAATAAAAAAATGACACTCTTAAATATGAGTAAACTTAAGATGACAAACATGAAAAATAAACAAATGTCATTATATTTGAAATTCCTGGTGTTATGACAATTATTGAACTCGCTTGTATATTGGTGTATGTGAGGGTAAGAACTATGGAGGGGAAGAGGAATTACAAGGAAAATTATTGTAGAATTGGAATTCATATTGGTGTCTGTGAGGTAAGATGATGGAGAGGAATAGGAAGAATAAGGATAGTTGTTGTGAAATCATTCTATCTAATTTGTAGGTATACAAATGATTTCATGAATATGGTTGTGTCATCACCATCATGAAATACATAAAGATTTGGTTATTCAAGCTTTGGTTGATTGTAAATATCCAAGGTTCATCATAGTAGCTACCTCTAGAACACAATGATGATGATAAACTCCTACCAAGCTCTAATCATATGGCTCAACTTTGAAATTGTCAATCAATTTTCTCATTTTACAACTTCTTTCTGTTTCAGTGAATACTAGTATTATTGCATTTGTTTTTATTCTTCTTCTAGAGGTCTCAGTGAGCTAGATTAAATCATTATATTATTTTCAATCTATTTTGGTGCTTTATAGAGTCTGCATACCAAAATTATGCTTCTTAAAAGTTGACTTACCCTTTTAACCGATATGGTACTAAGTGGATGCCACTTCAACCCACATTAGTCAGGTATCATTAGTTAAGTGTGGAGTTTCAAGAAGACTCTAGAAGATTCACAAAATTAGCACTAATTGAGGTATGGGGCATACACAATCCCTAACCCTAGAGAACTATTATATTATGTTAAATACTAGGTCCATAGGAGGAGAGCGTGTTTCATTATTTTAGCATTGTTGTTGCATAGAGTGTGTAGGATTAAGATTCATGCATAAAATAAAGGAGGAAGAATATTCTATGGTAGCTATTGAGGCCAAAGTGCCAAAGGAAACTCCATAGAGAGTGAACCTTTCTTTACTTTTGCATGTTCATAACTAAAGAAAAGAGAGTAGGGTTCTTTACTTTTGCAATTTCAAAACTGAAGAAAAGAGAGTCGAGCATAGGTCTTTGCATCTTTATAATTAAAGAAAAGAGAGAATATTATAGGTCTCTACATTTTCATCATTGAAGAAAAGAGAGCAAAGCGTAGGTCTCACTTTCTAGTTAAATGTTTTCGCATTTCAAGTTTCAAAAAATACATCTTGTGTTCATTTGTGTAAATGATATATTCATTTACTTATTATTTCATTTTCATACTATTTCAATTGAATATCACAGCACTTAACAAACTAGAAATAATACCTTTAAAAATTGAGTAAATTCTCTATGGAGTTCAAATCCCATGTCTCATCCGTCGCCGGCTTGTACCTATTGTAAATCCCCTCTAACTCATTCTCCTGCATTCTCTGTTATACCTTGAAGGTATCAACTTCCACAAAAGGCTCTCTTCGAAAATAAATTAATAGAGGGCACAATTGTAGAATTCAGTGCCAAAAAAGAAAAACATTGTTTAAATAACAGATTCAAGTTGAATTTGAGAACTACATTTCTAAATGGGTTTATTTTACACAAGTATACAAAAACATTTAGGCTCACTAAACTAAATTTTGGCATTGATATCATAGTCTCCTACCCCCAAAGTAGCAACAATAATCTTTTAATAGTTCTTGATCCCACTCCCCACTCGAAAGTTAGAAAGCATACCTGGGTTGACATATATTGATGCAGGAGCATCCAGCTCATCGTAATTGGGCAGAAATCTAACCAGGTTCAACAGCTCGTGACCGAGTAAACTGTCAAGGTTTTATGGGAATAATTTTTCTTCTTATGTTATTTTACAGAATCAGCAAAAGTTAGATACCTCTTTTATTTTCCAGTTTAGGATTACTGTAATTTCGATTGTTAATTAAAAGGTAGTTTATGTAATTAGGAAAAATAACCATCAATTGTTCCTACAAGTCTTGGAATGCCAAATGATTATAGTTATGGATAGAAATAGAAGTTATGTAACCATTTTTGTAACCGTTAAACCAACTGCAAGCATCAACTGAAAACAGAGGGCTATAAAGCCAAAATACATGTAACAGAAAGGGGTTCAGTTCAGGAAAAAGGAAGTTGAGTAAATTCAGAAATAGAAGAGACGAAGCATTCAAAATCAGAGAAGTTATTGTCCATCTAACTTGTTTGTATAAATATGTGTTGATTTTCATCACCTAACAAACTACGGTATCATTATAAATTATTACATTGTCATGGCTACTGTGTAAGCATAATTCACAGTCAAATATAAATCAAGAAGATAGAATTTTAACGAATTCTGAATCACCAAATAAACAGTCACATACTTATTTACGCACACGGTGGAGCAACTTCAGTTAACAATGACCAAATAATACAACCAGTCACGCTCACGTTCGAATGCACAACAACACAAATGACGGACAAGCAAACATGCCAAGGTAACAAATAACCATACACTCTTTTTCCATTAAAATTTCATTTCAATTGTCAGAACAACAACCTACAGCAAATTCGGTAGGGCTGAGTCACATTTCATGGAACAGAGACCAGTCTAGAGACGATTGAAGCAAATACGACCGAATTACAAAAACCCATGTCAAAACGAAAAACCCTGAGTTAGGGTTTGTAACAGACCAGCAACCAAGGTCACGCTGGACTCCTATACCTTCACATACGGAGTCGAACATAACTAAAACTACAGACGAACAACATTACAGTGACCAAATAACCAGACTAGTGGATGGGTCATCCTCAGAACAAAAACCAACATTCACAGACAAAAGCAAGTTTCAGGCCTACCCAGAAGACAAGCAACCAACACAGCGGAGCGTAGGAGAATACGCCACCCAGGTCACCTATAAGGACTTGCAAGGAGCCAAAGATAAAATTAGTGTATGTTACAGGAAGAATACAGAGGAGAACAAAACCCTGTAGAGAAAATCAACCTGGCAAATGAAATCCTTACCTGGAGGACGCGAAGAGAAGCCATAACTGGAACAGTGAACGAAGTTGAGCGACTGGAGAGAAAAGGGGCAAGTTGGGTTAGACCCAGAACAAAGAGAGGGTGGAATTGAAGCACATAAAGATAATGTACTTGTATTAAATTCGAAGGCGTATTTCGAGAAACCCTGAGCTTCCAACCAAAACTAATGCCGCGTCATGAGAAGGCAGACAAACCCAGATAATTACCAACAAATCGAACTTGAAATGAAAATCTCAGAGAACCAGTAGTGCATACAGAAACCACACAATGAAAGCCATATAACAGTGGACAGAGAGATTAAGTTCGAACCACAGCCGAATACGACCAACCAAAGTTACAATCATAACTACAAGCAAGTAGAATGACCAGTGAATCCATAAATGCCAGAACCAGTGAAGTAGCAGTGTGACTTATCGAGGATTGAGCACGAAACCCAGCAAATAGCCTCCATAGCTAGACAGATTTGCTATCAAACAAACGAACAGGACAACCAGAGGCGAAACGAACGTCTCATACAGTATCCAGAATCAGTCAAACCACAACACATTACCCATAAGTTTCGTTACAGAGCCGAAGAAATCACAGCATAACGCAACCATCGTTTTTCAACGCAGAGCTAACAAAACCCTCGGCGCAACAGAACAATAACCAAAGGAAGGATCGAGAGACCGCGTTAACATTAGGGTTGAGGAGTATACCGAGGCAGGGTACTGTCATTAAGGCCGCATTTACTACCCAACTACCACCAACCTACAGAACCGCGGGTGAATATCATACATCCACCACGTAATCAATCCGACACATAACACCAAGCATAAAGTGTCGCCAAGTGGGCTAGGTCCTATCATAGTGGTATCATAGCAGTTTGAGTTGAAGAGGTTTGGGAGAAATGGATATAGGTAGACGGGGACGAGGCCGAGGTGCTCGTAGAATGGCAGATGAGGCATTAAGAGAAGAACTCAGAGTTCTTACTGCTCGATTGGAAGCAGTAGAGGCAGGCAGGAGAAGAGATCCAGAGTTAGGTGATGTGAGCGAAGAAGAAGTGGAAGTGGCAGCAGATGGGCCTGAAGGTGACTCGCCAGAAGTGAAGTTATTGAAGTCTGTATTATTGTCAAACAGCAGACCAAAACCAGAATTACCAACCTACGATGGCAGTTTATCTATCGACGTTGTATTAGATTGGATTAGCGAGATGGA
This sequence comes from Pinus taeda, assembly GCA_000404065.3. Classification (NCBI taxonomy): domain Eukaryota; kingdom Viridiplantae; phylum Streptophyta; class Pinopsida; order Pinales; family Pinaceae; genus Pinus; species Pinus taeda. The sequence continues at coordinate 6,746 of APFE030985426.1, forward strand.
AAAGTATTTTGAATGCGAGGAAGTTAGTGAGGACCGTAGGGTCAAGTTTGCAGCAACAAAGCTGAAAGGACACGCAACCCTGTGGTGGGACAGTGTCCAGAATGAGAGAAAGAGGTTGAACAAACCCCCGATAAAAACTTGGACAAGGATGGTAGCTAAATTGAAGGGCAGATTTCTGCCAAGAGATTACCAAATCGCGTTACATAGACAGGTTCAGAATTTGAGACAGAGGGGATTGACTGTGAAAGAGTATACAGAGGAATTTTATCGGGTAAATTTGTGAGCTGGATACACAGAGGATACAACAGAAAGGACAGCCAGATATGTAAATGGGCTGAGGATAGAGATTTTGGATGAAATAAGCATTTTGTCTCCCAACAATACGGAGGAGGCATACCAGAGCGCGATCAAAGCAGAGGAGAAACTTAACCGAAGACAGAATGCCCGGAGAGGACGAGGGTCTACCAGAGGAAGAGGCCAGTCCTATGGCAGGGGCCGAACTGCCAGCAACAGCGAGGAAGCCAGCAGTTCAAGGACTTCGGGAACAACAGAAAAGGGATATGAAACGAGAGGTGGCAGATCGTTTCAGCGCGGCAGAGGAAATGGTCGTGGAAGGGGAACTGGTTACCAGTGCTACAGATTCCACAAGTGGGGGCACCGCTCTTTTGAGTGCCCAGAAACAGATTCAACTGGACAGCAAGGCGCGTATGTGGCACAACCGGAGGAAGCAGAAGCACCCCCTCAAGAGGCAGAAAATGCCCCAGAAACAGGAGAAGCTTTAGTGTTGCATAAGGTGTTGTTGAAGCTAGTTTATGAGAGTATTGAGCAGACGCAGCGGAAAGCTCTGTTCAGGACAATTTGTAAATCGCAAGGTAAGTGCTGTAAAATGATAATCGACAGCGAAAGTACTAACAATTTGGTGTCAATCGAGATGGTGGAGAAGTTAGGACTGAAGCGTTTGAAACACCTCAATCCATATCGAGTTTCATGGCTACAGAAGGGGCACCAGTTACTAGTGGATGAGCAGAGTCAAGTTGAATTTCAGATAGGACGGTATAAGGATAAAATCATTTGCGATATTATGCCAATGGACGTATGTCACATCTTGTTGGGCAGACCTTGGCAATATGACAGAAAAGTGACGCACAATGGGGTTTTGAACTGTTATAAGTTCGAAAAAGATGGGGTTAGGCATACCCTTGTGCCCATCAGGGAAGAGAAGGAGGCAGCTGAAGTAAATGAAACTAAGGCATTGCTAATGAGCGGAAAACAATTTTTAATGCAGGTTGAGAAAAGCGAGATAAATTATGCTGTAGTCAAAAAGACAAGGACAGTTCTGTTGCATACAGAAATCACAGATTTGCCTATAGAAATACAACAGATGTTGGAAGAATTCACGGATATAGTAGTGGACGACTTACCAGATAAGTTACCTCCCACGCGGAGTATTAGTCAACATATCGACTTCATACCTAGAGCCAGCTTACCAAATAAGGCAGCTTATCGAATGAGCCCCAAGGATAATGAAGAAATCATAAAACAGGTGCAGGATTTATTGGACAAAGGATTGATAAGGGAGAGTTTGAGCCCATGTGTTGTACCAACAATTCTCGCCCCCCAAAAGGGAGGAGAATGGCGGATGTCCACTGATTCCAGGGCCATCAATAAAATCACCATACGATACAGATTTCCGTTACCGCGTATGGATGATATGATGGACTGTTTGAGTGGGGCAGCTTACTTTTCTAAAATAGATTTAAAAAGCGAATATCACCAGATTCGGATACGTGAGGGAGACGAGTGGAAAACAGCTTTTAAAACCAATGAAGGCTTATATGAATCGCTGGTCATGTCGTTCGGGTTGAGCAATGCACCCAGCACATTCATGAGACTCATGAATGAGATGCTAAAGGAATATATTGGGAAGTTCGTAATTGTTTATTTGGACGACATTCTTATTTTTAGTAAGACACGAGAAGAACACTTCCGACATGTGCGTAAAGTGTTGGAGAAGCTACAACAGAACAAGTTGTTGATAAATTTGAAGAAATGTACGTTTCTGCAGAGAGAGTTAATTTATCTAGGATTTGTGATAGCGGAGAACGAATTGAAGATGGATCCGGAAAGGGTGACAACAATCATAAATTGGCCGTCACCGAAGAATTTGTTTGAGGTACGTAGTTTCCACGGATTAGCAAGTTTCTACAGAAAGTTTATTAAAAATTTCAGCGGAATTTGTGCTCCTATGTTGGAGACCATCAAAAAGGCCAGCCAACCTTTTGAAGCATCAGAAAAAAGCTTTCAGCTATTGAAAAAAAAATAACAGAAAGACCGATTCTCAGGCTACCAGATTTTCAAAAATTATTTCAGGTACGTTGTGATGCTAGTGGAACAGCAATCGGGGCTCTACTCAGTCAGGAGGACAGACCGGTAGCATTTTTCAGTGAAAAACTGAATGAGAGTAGGCAGAAGTACTCCTCATATGACAAGGAATTTTACGCAGTGGTACAGGCTCTAAGACACTGGAGGCATTATTTGTTGGGGAACGAGTTCGTGCTGTTTTCAGATAATTCTACATTACAATATGTAATGCAGCAACACAAACTTAATCATAAACATGCCAAATGGGTTGAGTACTTGCAGAGTTTTAATTTTGTGCTGAAACATATCAGCGGACAAGAAAATAAGGTGGCCGACGCATTGAGCAGAAAAGCTTTACTATTACAGGAAAGCACTGTGCAGGTTTTGGGCTTTGAACATTTACAGGATCTTTATAAGACGGACACAGATTTCAGAAAAGCCTATGAAGCGTGCCAAAACCTTTTGATAAGGGGAAATAGTCCTTGGTTGGACTATAACATACAAGAGAAATTGCTTTTTAAGGGAGGACAATTGTGTATCCCCAACTGTTCTATGAGGGAGAATATCATTCGTGAAAAACACAGTGGGGGATTGGCTGGACACTTCAGTATTGACAAGACCTTGGAGCAACTTAGTCATTTTTATTTTTGGCCAAGAATGCGACGAGACGTACAACGTTTTGTGGCTAGGTGTAAGGTGTGTCAACTAGCGAAGGGACATAGCCAGAACACAGGATTATATACGCCATTGCCTATTCCAGGCAGACCTTGGGATTTAATGAGTTTAGATTTTGTGTTGGGACTGCCAAAAACGCAGAAAGGTTATGATTCGGTGATGGTAGTGGTGGATCGTTTCTCAAAAATGGCACATTTTGTACCTTTTCGGAAAACTAGTGACGCCACTCACGTGGCCCACTTGTTTTTTAATGAAATTGTCAGATTACACGGGTTACCAACAACCATCCTATCAGACAGAGACGTGAAGTTCACGGGACATTTTTGGCGTACCCTATGGAAAAAAATGAACACCCAGTTAAGCTACAGTTCTGCTTATCACCCGCAAACCGACGGGCAGACAGAAGTTGTGAACAGAAGTCTAGGAAATCTGTTACGCAGCTTAGTCGGGGAGAATTCTCGAATGTGGGACCGAGTGCTAGCGCAAGCAGAGTTTGCTTACAACGATTTGCCGAATCGTAGCATGGGTCTCAGTCCCTTTCAAATCCTTTATGGCATGCACCCTCGTGGAGTGCATGAACTTCGGGATCTTGGTTTACAGGAACGACGGAGTGCGAGTGGAGAAGATTTTGCAAATGCAATGAGGGATTTACACGAACAGGTGAAGGAAAAATTACATGACAGTAGCTCGAAGTATAAGGAACATGCAGATTTAAGGAGAAGAGAAGTTCATTTTGAGGTAGGGGATGAAGTTCTGGTACACTTGCGTAAGGAGCGGTTCCCTAGAGGTACGTACAATAAACTGAAGCACAAGAAGATAGGGCCTTGTAAGATATTGCGAAAGTTTTCAGCAAATGCCTACGAAATACAACTACCACCTGGAGTAGGCATATCACCTATCTTCAATGTGGCAAATTTGTTTCTGTATATAGGCAATCTGTTAGAAGAAAAGAAGGATGAACCCGGACAATCCACGCGAAACACCCAGGAAGACGGAGAAAGTTGGAAAAGACAAATGCCTTATGTCCAACCTCCTGAGATCGAAGGCATCCTCGAAACTCAAGTAGTTAGGCGTACTCAGTGGAAAAATTATTTTCAGTACCTGGTCAAGTGGAAGAACCGTCCGATTGAGGACAGCTCATGGCTTGACGCCAAGCAAATTAAATGGACAGGAACATCGTTGGAGAAGCTCATGAACCGGAGTCATGATCTCTTTTCACCCTGGGAGCCTGATGCAGGAGCATCCAGCTCACCGTAATTGGGCAGAAATCTAACCAGTTTCAACAACTCGTGACCGAGTAAACTGTCAAGGTTTTATGGGAATAATTTTTCTTTTTATGTTATTTTATAGAATCAGCAAAAGTCAGATACCTCTTTTATTTTCCAGTTTAGGATTACTGTAGTTTCATTGTTGATTAAAAGGTAGTTTATGTAATTAGGAAAAATAGCCATCAACTGTTCCTACAAGTCTTGGAATGTCAAATGATTATAGTTATGGATAGAAATAGAAGTTAGGTAACCATCTTTGTAACAATTAAACAAACTGCAAGCATCAACTGAAGACAGAGGGCTATAAAACCAAAATACATGTAACAGGAAAGGGTTCAGTTCAGAAGAGAAGAAGTTGAGTGAATTCAGAAATAGAAAATACCAAGCATTCAAAACCAGAGAAGTTACTATCCATCGAAATTGTCTGTATAAATATGTGTTGATTTTCATTTACATTTTCATCACCTAATAGACCACTGTATCATTATAAATTATTACATTGTCATGGCTACTGTACAAGCATAATGCACAGTCGAATCTAAATCAGGCAGATATAATTTTAACGAATTCTGAGTCATCAAACAAACAGTTACATACTTATTTACGCACGCGGTGGAGCAACATTACCAGTTTACAATGTTCAGTTAATAGCGACCAAATAATACAACCAGTCATGCTCACGTTCGAATGCACAACAACACAAACGACGGACAAGCGAATATGCCAAAGTAACAAATAACCATATACTCTTTTTCCATTAAAACTTCATTTTCAATTGTTCAGAACAACAACCTACAGCAAAGTCGGTAGGGTCGAGTCCCATTGCATGGAACAGAGACAAATCTAGATACGTTGGAGACAAATATGATTAAATTACAAAAACCCAGGTCCAAAACGGAAAACCCTGAGTTAGGGTTTGTGACAGACTAGCAAGCAGGGTCACGCTGGACTCCCATACTTTTACACACGGAGTCGAACAGAATGAAAATTACAGAAGAATAACAATACAGTGACCAAACAATCAAACTAGCGGACGGGTCATCCCCAACGCAAAAACCAACATTCACAAACAGTAACGAGTTTCAGGCCTACCCAGAATACAAGCAACCAATACAACCGAGCATAGAAGAATACGCCACCCAGGTCGCCTATAAGGACCTGCAAGGAGCCAAAGGTAAAATTAGTGCATGGTACAGGAAGAATACAGAGAAAACGAAACCCTGTGGAGAAAAATAACCTGATAAACGAAACCCTTACTTGGAGGACGCGAAGAGAAGCCATATCCGGAACAGTGAACAAAGTTGAGCGACTGGAGAGAAAAGGGGCAAGTTGGATTAGACCCAGAACAAGGAGAGGATGGAATTGAAGCATAGAAAGACAATGTACCTGTGTTAAATCCGAAGGCGCATCTCGAGAAACCCTGTGCTTCCAACCACAATCAATGCTGCGTCGTGAGAAGGCATACGAACCCAGATAATTACCAACAAATCGAACTTGGAATGAAAATCTCAGAGAACCAGTAGCACATACAGAAACCGCACAATGAAAGCCATATGACAGTGAACATGGAGACTAAATTCGAGCCACAGCCGAAGAAACCGAAGTTACAATTATAACCACAAGCAAGCCAAATAACCAGTGAATCCATAAATGCCATAACCAACGAAGTAGCAGTGTGACTTACCGAGGATTGAGCACGAAACCAAGCAAATAACCTCCATAGCTAGACAGGTTTGCTTTCGGACAAATGAACAGAATAACCAGAAGCGAAACGAAGCTCTCATATAGTACCCAGAACCAGTCAAAGCACAACACATTGCCCATAAGTTTCGGTATAGAGCCGAAGGAATCACAGCATAACGCAACCATCGTTTTCCCAACGCAGAGCTAACAAAACCCTCGGCGCAACAAAACAATAACCAAAGGAAGGATCGAGAGATGCGTTAAACATTAGGGTTGAGTAGTATACCGAGGTAGGGTACTGCCATTAAGATTGCATTTACTACCTAGCTACCACCAACCTACAGAACCGCGGGAAAATACCATACATCTGCCACGTAATCAATCCGAATACACAACATAAAGCACAAAGCGTCGCCAAGTGGACTGGGTCCCATCATTTTAGGAAGACATAGCGTTCAATACACAACAAAAAAAAAAAAAAAAAAAATAAAAAATTCCAAAGAAAAAAAAAACCACACTTATAAAAAAATATCTAAATTAAATTAAAAACAAGCAACAAATTATCTTCCTTATTAATCCACACCAACTCAAAAACATACAAAAAGAAATAGCAAAAATCTGAAAAAAACAACAAGCATCCATTTATCTTTTTATAATTACTAGTAATGTCCAATTCTAAGGTAAATTCTATTAAGAATCAATTTTAATAATTTGCATTAAAAGATAAGCTCACCTCACAACATAGAAATGTATTTGAAGTGCTCAAAACTGGATTCAGAATTACAATCTCTCGCAGGGCCAAATACTTTTTCTAATCCTTTATTCTAAACTATTTAGATAATATTAAAGTCATAGGCTGCATACTTAAAGAAAGGACGGTGCCATCAAACTCATAGCCTGTGCACATTCGAAAAAGGAGGAGGGTAAATTTTATAACACATGACCAAATCTATATTAACAAACACATTTTCTTTGAAATGCAAATCATTTTCATTTTAACAACATAAATTTTGAAGGAAATAATTGCAGTGGGAGGCATTTGATTTTTTAAGTTAAGTGAATTATTTTAAAATTTTGGGTTATATGTTAATTTTTTTATTTATTAGTGATTGATTTATTAGATAATAGGTTAAAATGTCTAATAGGAAAGTTTATATTTGTTAGTGATTGGTTCAAAATTTTGAAGGACAAAGTTTCATGAATTAGATAAAGTTATGTTTGAAAAAAACAAAAATAAAAAATAAAAAATTTATTTGATTTGGAAAATAATTTCTATTTAAAGGAGGTTAATTTTTTTTAGAAATTAACTTACTTCTTGCACGAGTTGATAAGTGAATGAACTCAAACTTTAGGTATGTTTCTTTTCTAATGGAGGCAATATTCTCCCTTGATATACTAAATTTTTCAAAACTGAGTAAGAATTTGAATTATTTTAAAATGGGCCAAAATTCTTCGAGCTAAAATTTCATCAATCCATTATATATACGCGTAGTCTAAAGAGGAAGAGGAGTTGCCTGGAAAGATATGGAAATTCCAGTCATATTTAGAGAAAATCCGACAATTTTTGTAAATACAAGTTATAGTTGTTAAACTTCAAAATTTTAGGTGTCTTAGATGTTTTTGATGGTGCGAATCCATTTCCACCCTCAAAAACACGATTCAAACGGTGCCTCTGACAATAAAATAAAATAAAATAAATAAATAAAATAAAAAAAAATAAATATAATAATAATAATAATAATAATATAATAAATAAATATTTTTATAAAGGGATTCCGGCCACTTTTGGCTCTGTGGCATTCCCTCGGCTTGTTTAGATGATTCCTTATATATATATATATATAGATATATATTATTAAAAATATATATAGATAGGAGAGAGAGAGAGAGAACTTTTTAATTTATTTGAATGGAGAAGTAGAAATATTTTTATTTTTATTTGTGCAATTGAACATTACATAGGAGATAGACATTACAAACTCTTCATAGTACATTTATATGTGGTTTTTTAACTTTTCAATAACAAGAAGAGATATTTTTATTTATATTTTTAATGATGCAAGGGAACATTACATAAGAAATAGATGTTACAATCTCTTCTATGGTGGGTGGTAAAATGAATCTCTAGTTGGATAAGAGAATGTCAAATTCATTTGGAGCATATGAAACTATTCAAATTGAAATGAACTTATTTGAGTAGATCCATATTAACTTAGCATATATTAAGCATGGATATAGACTGAATATCTTGCCTCTATAGTAGAGCCTGAGCAACTTTTTATACTTCAATGAGGTAGATATGTAATTTTATTAGTGTTTGAAAGTGTAAATGACAATTCATACTTAAACATTTTTCACTAACATATTACAATGTCAAACCTAACTTCCAATTAAAAACAATATGCATATATGTTTGCATACATGCATGTTTGATTGTTGTAAGAACGATGGTTATTCTTCCATGCACAAGTTTGAAGAAGGAATCACATTCTATAAATAGATAGTATAAAAAGATGCAATATAAAATCAAAAAACAAAATCCAAAACAACTAACCAACTATAGTTTATTAATTCAAATCCTTTTTCATTTTCTATATAGATTTATTTAGAGAGCTTTCAATTCATAGGTTGAATACATGAAGAAAAGAGAGGTGGAGTCAAACTCATAGCCTACACACATTATAAAAAAAGATGAGCAATTTGGATAGCATATTTTCCATATTTATCTTAACAAGAGGGATCAAATCCTTTTGAGATGCAAGTCATTTTAACAATGCAAAAATGTGAGGAAATGATTACACTTGAGGGATCAGATTAATGTTAAAATGGATCTTTTCTATTGGGTGTGTATACAGAACGAAACCATATAAATCCAATTGCTAGGTGCACTTTGATCCACTTATGTAATCATAGGTCACCAAACCATTATTATAATTTTATAGATGTTTCCACACATTTAACTACTATTTAATTGAGAATATTCTTTATTTATTTATTTATTTGTAAAAAAGATTTGCAGATAAGTGATACAAAGGAAAAAAATGTTACAATGTCTTCTATATTGGGCGAGTTGTCTATGCATAAGAGCATTTGGGACACATGAAACTCTAAGTTTCAAGTTGAGTTCATTCAAGGTACATGCAACTCTTAATATATTAAGAATAAATTTGTTAAGCATGGAGAGAGATCAAATCTATTGAAGTGTACATTTTTTGATAATTTAAGTTGGATTCAAATTGATTGTAATCTCATTCCATTTTGAAAGAACACAAAATTCACAATTATATTAATAATATATATAAATGCAGTTTTATTATTATTATTTATTTTTGTGAATTAAATTTTCTTTTAATTATCAAAAAAAGTTACAGATAATACCAAAAAACTAGTGGTCTCATGTTAGGTTTGTTGATCGTCCATAACTGAACATAACAAAGTATCCAAAATAAGCTAAGAGCGGACGTCCAAATCATATTGGGCCAAAAACACCAGCAAAATACACAGCACCCTAATCACCATGGCCAATCATCAGAAGTAATGGACACCAGGTTGTCTGGCCCCGCCCCCAGGGAGGGTGAAACTGGCATCCTAAGTGTTGCTCTAGATGAGTCAGTCATGCTTCTAATTTGTTCAATTTTTCTGAAAAGAGCGTTTGGCATGCCACACCACAACCACCTGCTCACGAAAGTGGAATTGAAAATATTGCAGTATTGAAAATATTGCAGTTGTTGAATAATTGTCATCAATACCTCATGCCCCTCCCAGCGAGTCTTGTCCTGAGCTTCCATCATTGCCTGCGTCCACTGCTATATTGCCTAAGGCAGAGCCCTACGTCGAGGAGGTCCCCCGCACCATGCCCAACCACTCTCCTATTGCCACCCCTGCCACCGTGCTTAAACGCGCCACCATCCCGAACATGACCCCACATGAGCTACTACCACCTCCACGCTCATAATCGACCCTGGTGCCCCATGACGCTTTGTCCCCTTGAGACCGGGTGAGGCTAAAGAGTATTTGACCACAGAAAAAGACCTCGGGGTCAGCTTCATGATAGCCCCGGCCACACAGGAAGTCCTAAAAATCCAACAAATACAGACATCGGTTGAAGGGTGCACCTGTCCCTCAACCCAGCCCTCGCTTCCAACACTGAAATGTATTCGATGAAGGTTCCCCGTGAAACCACCAACTGCTCACAAGGCCAAAAATTTTCTCCTTCAGCCAAACTCCAACCCACCATCTCCTTTTCCATTGCATACCCCCACTCCAAACCCTCAGCTCCTCTTGGTTCTTCAGTAACTGATATTTCCACCTATTCCAAAGCCCTTTCGCTAGCATGCAGAAGTGTCACGGGTGAGGGGTGTCACGGGAAAGGGAACTCCCCAGGCGTCTCTGAACACACCCAGCACTAACACCGAATTTTCCTCTATCACATACATAGACTTCATAGAAACAATTCCCCAGAGCACCGGACATGACAATTCCCAAGGAGGAGCACCTAAACATTGTAAGCAATCCTGCAGAACCCATGCATAATCCTACCTAACGACACTAAATCAAATGGACACCAGTTCGTCAAGCACAATGCCTGAAGTGTACTCGGAACACATTTCACATTAAAACCAAACCACCGAACAAGGGGGAATGGCCTCCCAGTGAACCAAGCCCACCAGTACAATCTGACACTAATCTGAAAAAAAGGCATAAACACTTACCAAAAGAGCCCCGCTTTCCTAGAATCTTGGTTCACACTATCCGCAGGAGGTTCCCAATCTCCTGCTTATGCCATGGGTTGCATGAGAAACATTTCCTTCAAGACCCACATTGATATACGATGAAATCCATAGAGCTTAGTTTCTCAAACGAGTTAATCGTCGACTGATCTGTCCAGAAGCCTCCCCAATCCATTAAACCCCTCCCTTTGTATTGTCGCCATCCAGAGAGCCTTATCGTTCACACGCTTGCCAAATAAATGAGACATTACGAGGGAGCGGCTCACGTCCCCTCAACTCGCAGTATGTATTCTTTCATGTTTTCATAAGGGCGCTATTTGTTTTCATGTTTTCATAATGGTGCTATTTGTCATCCAAAGTAGTTTTATATAGTTTGAATGGGCTTAATAGTTAAGACTCTGTTTCCTCTTAAGAGGTCATAGGTTCAAAACCATAGGAGGTAGAGTATATATGTTTTTTTAGACTTAGAAGTCAAATCGATGCCCTGAGGTGGGTCCTTTGTCCCTCAAACAAGGGGTCTCATACAGGGTCCATAGAGGGTAGAGTATGTATGTCTTTTTAGACTTAGAAGTCAAATCGATGCGCAAAAGTGGGTTCCTTGTCCCTCAAACAAGATGCGCAAAAGTGGGTTCCTTGTCCCTCAAACAAGCGGTCTCATACAGGTCTCATACACCAATTTGGTGTCTGGCTTAGTCGTAACCTTAAAATTGAATAATAATTATTCTTATATATTTATATTTATATTATTTAAATATTTAATATATATATCAATTATATATTCTTTTATATTTTTCAATATATTCATTTTTATAATTTGTGTACTACATAATAAAATTCTCTCTCTAAAGTTCTTTTGTTTCCATTTATATCTATATTTAGTTCACATATAGTGTTATTATATTAGTATTTATTATAAGTATTATTACATAGGTTCTTAGCTACTCTCAATTCAATTAATTATTATTATTATTTTACATAGCTCATATTTTATACATATATTTATTGTATTATTGTCTTTTAAATGGTTGATGAAATGTATTTTTACTAAAATGTATTATTGTGATTGTATTTTAATTTTAGGAAATGAATTATATACCTCCCTTATAACACTTAAATTTTATGTTCAAATTGAATATTTTACCTATTTTAAATGTTTTATTTTTATGGCGCTCGAAAGGAAATCAATATAGATGTAAACAAAAATTATTAGTAAACTTTAGGATAAGACAAATTACATCCAATCATTTTCTCCATATATATATATATATATGAATTGGATTACATGCCATAATACAAGGAGAAAGCATTAAACTATTGATTTATTCATCAGCAGAACTTGAAATTATCAAGGAAAAAGAATTGAAAACTTCAAGTATTGGAAATCTCTGTGCTAGAACAACATAGCTTGTTTAAGTTTCAAGTGCGTAGTATACCGCTCAAATGGAATGCTTGCAATGACATATGCAAAAACTAGAGAGAGAAAAGACTGACTTGAATAGAAAAACAAACCATGTTTGTGGGAACATTGATTTTCTTATAGGGGATGAAATGCACCATCTTTGAGAATCAAATAACCATAAATATAGAATTAATATCTCATTGCATTCTTGGCATTACAAAAATGTGATCCATACTAAAGTCCTCCCATGCTTTATGCAGTACAAAAAAATGGTGTATACAATCCATTGTTTTGGCTTCCTCCCTTTACATGATGATAAATTTGACAAATTTTCACGCATTTCTTCCTGCATCACTAGAAACTTTGGGCCAATAACACCTTTTTTTCTATTAAAACCTTTGCCTTATCTATTCCAAATTGATCTCCTGAGACACCCTAGTGAGGTTTGATGGGGTTTCCATTCATTGATCATCCTACAGTAGCTATTGATCTCAAAAGGCTGAGCATTATTGGATTAATATACACACCCACTAGCATAGATCCATTTTAACCTATGATTAATCTAATCCATCATTGTTAAAATGGTTGGCATCTCAAAAGGATTTGATCTCTCTTGTTAAGATGAATCTAGAAAAATGTTATCCAAATTGCTCATCTTTTTGTTTAAATGTGTGTAGCCTAAGAGTTTGACTTCAATCCTCCTTTGTTCGTGTATTAAACCTATGAATTGAAGGCTCTCTAAATAACTCTGTATCGAGAATGAAAAAGGCTTTGAATTAATAAACAACTATAGTTGGTTAGTTGATTTTCTTTTTTCTTTTTCTAAACTTATATTGCATCTTTCCATACTATCTATATATAGAATATGATTCCTTCTTCAACCTTGAGCATGGAGAGATAACCATCATTCTTACCAACAATTAAACATACATGTATGCAAACATATATGCATTTTAGTTTTAATTGGAAGTTAGGTTTGACATTGTAATATTTTATTAAAAAATATTTAAGTGTGACTTGTCATTTCCACTTTCAAACACTAATAAAATTACACATCTCCCTCATTTTTACATACAAAAAGTTGCTCGGGCTCTACTCTAGAGGCTAGATATTCAATCTATCTCCATGTTTAATAAATCTTGAGTTAATATGGATTTACTCAAATAAGTTCATCTCAATTTCGATAGTTTCATATGTCTCAAATGGATTTGACTTTCTCTTATCCAAAGAGAAATTCATTTTACAACTAACTATAGAAGAAATTGTAACATCTATCTCTTTGTAATGTTCCCTTGCATCAATAAAAACAAATAAAATTAAAAATTGCTTGTTATTGAAAAGTTAAAATGTCACAATATAAATGTACAAAGAAGAGTTTGTAACAACTATCTCCTATGTAAGGTTATAAAAATAAGAATATTTTCACTTCTCCCTTGATAAATTAATTTAAGTAATATCTATATTATATATATATATTTATATATATATATATAGATAGATAATAGATATATATATATGTATATCTATATTATATATTATATATATATATATATTATATATGCACATCGATTGAAGAAATTTTACTGAAGAATTTTGGCCCATCTTAAGACAATTCAAATTTTCACTCATAATTTTAAAAATTTGAGTACTTAAAGGGGGAACATTGCCTCCGTTTTTAAAGGGGAAATCCTCATGGTAGAAGCATTATATTACATCATGATTACAATATCCAAACAAACGTTGCGTCAACCAACAACAACCTAGCATATTTCTTACAAATGTTGCGTATAGCAACCCGACATGTAAAGGCGTGTTTCGAACATGGGTGGGGAGGGCAATATTGCACCGTCCCAACCACCCAAGACAATAACGCGGTAACAATAACAAACCTACTTAAAAAGTTTAGTTCATCCACTTATCAACTCATAACAAGAAGTTAACTTGTGAAAAAATTTAATGTCCTTTACCTAGAAATTATTCTCCAAATCTATAATTTTTGTTTTTAAATATAGCTTTATCTAATTGATGAAAACTATGTCTTTCAAAATTTTGAATCAATCACTAAATAGAAAATTTCATATTAAACATTTTAACCAATTATCCCATAAATCAATCACTAATAAATAGAAATTTTATTATTAAAATTTTTAACCTTTGATGCAGGAGCATCTGATTCAGAGGAAAAATCTTCTAATTTATTCCACAAAAAATCAAAAAAATCTACAGGCAAGGAGTGGGATCCTTAGCCTGCTGTTTTCTATGTTTTTTTAGTTAAATTTAGAAAATAGAACATGCCATCTTTTCTAGATAGAATAAGGCATGCTAGATTAGTGTTGAGGAAAAAACAAAGAAAAGCCAAGATTACTATGTATTGCTACTTTCTATATGTAACTGCTTTTGTAATAAGGTAGCTAGGGATAGGAAGGAAAAAGATGAAAAACTCAGCTGCCAAGTAGGAAAGATTTCTTTTAAGGTAAGAGTCTAGAATTAGAAAAAAAAATTATGCATGAAACAATGGGAAAAAATTGAATGTATTAGCAGCTCTTCAGAAGAAAAAAACAGAGTATCTTGGATGAGAAGGAGAACGCGGACCTGTGTAAAAGATATATTGTTTAACTGTGTAAAAAAGATTATTCCGCGCTGTTCATAAGTTGATGGTTTTAATACTAGATTGGGTGTGCTTTAAATTACCAGCGGTGCGTATACTGTTTGTTTTGGATTTGTGATTGTATGCCTCTAAGATCAATTGAAGGCGGTGGAAATTTGAATGTTGAATGCAGTAACAATTAACATAAACCGTGGTAATTACATAAACAATTTACAGGGACCGTGGCTGTGAAACCAATTCCCATACACTGCGCTGTCCAAACAATCAAAATACGCTGCAATTATATTTTCCACAGCGGTTAATTGTAATATTACAAGGCGTGGTTGTGGTGTTTACCAACACGCTGTGCGTTGTCCACTATAACAATTCCAATACGTTGTCACTGTAGTTTCCATAGTGGGTATGTTGGTAATATTACATGGTGTGAGTTGCGTTATTTTGTTGGAAGGCGGTGCGTGTTTGTATAAATTACAAGAACAGTAAAGTGCAGGGCGCTCACCGATTATATGGTGCGCTTTGATAATACTCAAATGTGTGAGCCTTCTAAAATTTTGTGTGCCAATTATGTATATGTCTTGTTTCAACTATGAGGACAGTCAATAGATATTGAATTGCAGCAAGGGAATTATTATTAGTTTGTGACAGTAATTATTAGCCTTCCATTATTCCATAAGGAGAAGATTTAATGACTGATGACCTCAGGGAATTGGAAAAAGACCAAACCGGAGATATAGAAGATATCGCAATCAAACTAGGAAGATTGTCATTGGAACCAGCAAGCAGTCCATCATTAGTGGTATCAGAGCCAGCAATTGGCGGTGAAGTAAATCTCAGGAGCAGTAGAAGGATGGCTTTCAGGGTTGGAAGAGGACGAGGACGTGGACGTGGTGGAAGAGGACGACATGCTGGGGATGTCGAATTGAGGGAAGATGTAGAGGAGCTGCGAGCTAGGTTGGATGCACTAACCTCCGGCAGGAATATAGATGATGGAGACGTGAGTGAATCCGAAGCTGAAGCTACTGAGGAGGAAGAGGTAGAGATTTCTCCTTAGATGAAGATTTTTCAGTCAGTGATGAAATCCACAGCCAGGCCATGGAACCATTTAGTACCAGTATATCAAGGAGGACTAAATCCAGAAGAACTGATTGACTGGATTAACGGCATGGAGAAATTCTTCGATTATGAAGAATGGAAGATGAGAAGAAAGTAAAGTTTGTTGTCACCAAATTAGTAGGCCATGCAGCGCTCTGGTGGGATGGTGTGCAGGCGGAAAGGAGGAGAATGGGCAAGCAGCCAATCAAGAACTGGAGCATGATGGTAGCAAAGCTTAAAGGTAAATTTTTACCCAGTAACTATCAACATACATTGTTTAGGCAAATGAAAAATCTCAGGCAGAGAGCTTTGACAGTAAAAGAGTATACAAAAGAGTTCTATAAGGTGAGTATAAGAGCTGGAGAAGCCCAAGACATAGCTGAGAGAGTGGCTAGATATATGAATGGCCTCAGAATGGACATTCAGGATGAAATAAGTCTACTGTCTCCAAAAACAGTAGAGGAAGCCTATCAGATAACACTGAAGACTGAAGAAAAACTCATAAGGAAACAGTCTGCCAGGGGAAGAGGGACTTTCAGAGGGAAAGGAAGTCAAGGTGGTAGAGGAAGGTCTACAACACCTACAGATGGAGCTAGCAGTAGCTCAACCCCACATGCATCCAGAGGAGGTGATGCAAGAGGCAGAGGGAGTTTTTACAGAGGAAGAGGAGACAGAGGAAGAGGTAGAGAAATAAGATGTTACAGGTGTAAAAAACCGGGACACAGAGCTTTTGAGTGTCCAGAGAATGCAGAAATAAGGCAGAGAAATGCAATTGTTGCTCCAGCTGAGGGAGAGGCACCAGTGACAACAGTACCAGAAGAGGAGAACACACCACAGAAAGGAGAATCTCTGGTACTTAACAAAGTTTTGATCAAATCAGCAAAGGAGGTGACTGAACCGCCGCAAAGGAAAACTTTGTTTAGGACAATATGCAAAGTTCAAGGGAAATGTTGCCAGATGATCATTGATAGTGGTAGCACTGACAACTTGGTTTCTACAGAAGTAGTCGAGAAATTGAAGCTGAAAACAAGGAGGCACCCAACACTGTATAAGGTGTCATGGTTACAAAAAGGACATCAACTACTGGTAAGTGAACAGTGTGAATTAGAATTTCAAGTGGGCAAGTATAAGGATAAAGTTGCTTGCAATGTGATGCCTATGGACGTGTGTCACATATTGCTGGGGAGGCCTTGGCAATATGACAGAGGAGCCATGCATGATGGGAAAAGAAACACCTACAAGTTTGAGAAAGATGGTGTTAATCATACATTATTGCCACTACCAGAAGAAGGCGGACCGGGACAGAAGACAGATCCAAAAACTCTGCTACTTGGAGGAAAGGAGTATTTGAAGCAGATGAAAGAAGGTGAGGTAAGCTGTAATTTGCAAGCCCAAGGTAATCATGACTTCCACCAAAGTTTCTGATTTACCTATTGAAATTCAAGAAATGTTGGAGAGTTATTATGATATTATTGTCGATGACTTGCCTAATGAGTTACCGCCTATCTTACATAGCAGCTTTGTAAAAACACCTCTAAATCCTTTATTCAATCACCCAAATATGAACAATGCGGAGTAATCTTTTTTTACTACAGTTAAACAATATAGCCTTCACGCAGGTCCGCGCTCTTCTGCTTGGACAAGACACTCTGTTTTTTTTTTTTCGATGAAGAGCTGCTAATACATTCAATTTTCCCATTGGTTCATGCATAAAAAAAATTCTAATTCTAGACTCTTACCTGAAAAGAAACCTTCCCTACTTGGCAGCTGATTTTTACATCTTTTCCTTCCTATTCTTAGCTGCCTTATTACAAAAGCAATTACATATAGAAAGTAGCAATACATAGTAATCTTAGCTTTTCTTTGTTTTTTTCCTCAACACTAATCTAGCATGCCTTATTTTATCTAGAAAAGATGGCATGTTCTATTTTCTAAATTTAACTAAAAAAACATAGAAAACAGCAGGCTAAGGATCCCACTCCTTGCCTGTAGATTTTTGTTTTTTTTTTTTTATGGAATAAATCAGAAGATTTTTCCTCTGAATCAGATGCTCCTGCATCAGACTCCTGAGGACAGAAATCTTCATGGGCTCCTATCCATGAACTGGTCTACCGATTTGCCCAGTTTCTGTAGAACATCTTCTGTGACCCAAGTAGCTTCAGTGATTGGTTGTCCTTTCCATTTGACCAGATACTGGAAGTATTCCCGTCTCCTTGTCTTCTTGTGCACCTGCTTGTCTAGAATTCTTTCTGGCTGTAAATTCCTTGCTGTGGGTAGCTGTTTTACCCAGTTAATCTCTGTAGTCTCTTGATCCTGTATTGCATCATTTGTAGCTTTATCTTGATATTTATAAAAATCTGCAACATTAAAAATTGGTGATATTCCCACACCAGGTGGCAATTCAATCTCATAAGCATTTGCAGAGAACTTCCTTAGTATCTTGCATGGTCCAATTTTCTTAGACTTCAACTTATTATATTCACCTTTTGGAAATCTCTCCTTCCTGAGATGTGCTAACACCAAGTCTCCAACTTCAAAATTCACTTCTCTTCGCTTCATGTCTGCTCTGGTTTTGTACTTGATGTTGCTATCTTGCAGCTGCTGTTTCACCTGTTCATGAATTGATTGCAT
>APFE030985430.1:0-15692 GCA_000404065.3 Pinus taeda
TCATCATCCCTGAGTTCCTCGCTGGAAAACATTCCTGAGGTTGATGCATGCATTTCTATCAAATAGAATATGATGTCTCGACATCAGTAGACCCTTCATCTACTAGTCTGTCATCTACCATTCAAGATGATGTGAATGTGAACCTTATTACCCAGGTTTATGCACCACATAATGTTACCGCATCATGTAGTCAACCTTCCTCCTGTCCACCCATCTCCCAACCTGATGAAGACACCATAGAAGCTATGCCTACCCTTGATTATCCCTACACTTGAGTAAGGGGGCATTTCTCCAAGAGGATTTCAAAGGCCATCTCCTTCCTAATTCTGCCAATGCGCTCTACCTCCAGAAATGTTTCTCATAACACATCCCTTTGATTTGCATGTCTTTATTTCTTCCATGTAGTTAGGTAAATTGCGTCATCTCATCCATTGTCTTTTTCACCTTTTAGATGGATCCATCATCCACACCATATATCATCCATGCCGATGGTGCGAGTCACTTCTTCCTGAATCTAGTCTCAACAACCCAGGCCATTTTTACCCCCTTGCATACATTAATCCTGTCAAATGTCATGTGCATTGGATCTTCCACCAATAATAAAGCCAAATATGATGCAGAGATAAATTTGTTAGTCGATGCCCTCGCTCATTGCATCCTTCATCTTCATGTTCATTTAGATTCCTTACTACTTGTCATCCAATTGAATCGTGTGTTTCATATGCATAACCAAGTCCTATTTAGAAAATATCTATGAGTGAAGCTACTGATATGTGAATTTGAAACCATTACATTTAGTCATGTGCCTGGAGCTCAAAATAACTATGTAGATACCATTGCAAACAACATTCTAGATTGGCATTTATCACATGTATACCATAGAAGATAACCACACAAATGGTGAGCCATCATCTTCATATAAAATTCATAATCACATTATGTATCATAAAAGTATTTGGAGCCCTTATCTCTAAATACATCCAGTATGCCCATAGCATACTAGGAGGGGCACATTGGCCCCTACATTTGCATTGGAGGATCTCGTGCGAAGTTGGGATGAGATGCTTGAATCCCTTTTTCGAGCACTCGGAACACTATGGCACTCCATAAACGCCTCCTGCTAGGGGGCATCATTCCCACCATTGCATACCAAATCATCATCCCATGCCTGGAGGCATGATGGTTCTCCCATGGAAATACTCTCAATTAAGTCTTGGCCTAGATCCCATTGAATCTAGGTATGATTGATTACCCTCCCATTGCTTGGATAGTTTGTCATACCAGCCTCTCCAATGAGACATATGCACAGCACATATCGTATATGTTTGATACCATATCTTCAAATATTCTACTCTATGTCAACATAGTCCACATGTTTGAATTAGTGGGTGAGAATGATTCTAGACCTCCTCTAGTAGTTCATTCTCGTTTTCCTCTCCCCTTAATTCTTCATGAGGAACCATCATTCCAAGAAGCATTAACACCCTTTTTAAACAAGTAAGGCCACTTGCCTAAAAGTTGTAGATCCTAATTATGATGGTTGGTTTATTTGCTACGATCTTCATAGCTCCATTTGATGAACCTTTAGAACCATTTGAAAGCTCTCACTGAGCTCTAAAATGGGTCTTCTTTAGTTTCATATGATTTGACACCTCACTAGGAAACCATTTTTCCAAGAAGGTCACTTCGCCGCCCCTCAAAATCGACTTTCATCATAAAGTGACACTTGTACTTTGAGTTCCACTTCCTCTTAATACTTGTTGTATCATATGTCGATTTTCATCATTAGAAACCATCATTTACTCATGTTTTCATGGTCCCCATTAGGCCTAGTCTATGTGGCAACGTCATCGAGTCACCCTTGTTCATAGCATCTGCGATGAGTCACCCTTACATCCTTGGAGTCTATTTCATGTCCCATCGTCTCATGTCATAGTATTCCATCCATATTTTCATATCGTCCATCACGCGTTGACCATTTTGGCCTCCAGTCATGTTATCCCCATCCCCTCTGGAGTTGGGTCAGTTGTTGCTAAGTCAACCCTGAAATTTATGCTCTGACAAGGGTAGTTATCTGTTTGTCCCTCAATCCCCTTTTCCCCATTATCCGTGGTGTCAGTCCATCAGTCACATTATTATTTTCCCTTGTGCTTTAGTTGAGGTTCCTCATTTCCTCATCTATCGCGAGCCCTATTTTGTCAACATCAGTTCATTTATTCCAGAAGAATGACTTAGAGGGCGTTGTATCTTGGTTCCAGCTTAAATTATTGTTCAGTGCCTTGGATCAAGAAGAGTGTCTCATTATTTCCCTTTGACTTGGCCGTTTCATGTTCGTGATCCATACACTTGATGGTCCAGTGATGCAGCATATTGTACCAGTGATTCCCACATATGTGTGAGATGTTTCAGAACTCATGAGGGGGTGGCCCTTCAGGTACCCCCCCACATGCTCAGATTCATACCTACTATGCTACAACCTCAAATGCAATTCCGTAGAGTTGATGGGTTCAATTCCTACCAATCGTAGTGTTCATAGCATGCACGTCTCCTCCAAATGCTCCATTTAGCTTTGCAAAGACCTTTCTTGTTCAGCAGGGCTTCTTTGGTTGTTCTACCCTCCCTCCCACCCATTTTTTGAGGGAAGGGACTTTGTGTCTCATGTACTAAGTTAATATTGTATTCAGTCCTCACTCATGTTTTTACCAGGAGCATTATGTATATGGGACACATTGTATTATTTTCTGGCTTTGTTATGCCAGCGTGTCATGTATCATTCAACACATACTTTATTGCTTAGGTTTATATTTTTGGGTGAACCATTATTTTTGTACTATGCTATCTCGGTGAGTATGGGTATGCCTCCCTCGCCTCATTGAGGTCCAGTATCACAACATAAAAGGAGACTTCGTCTCACCCCCTCTGTCACTATCCTCTCTCAACTTCAACTTCATTGATCTCTCTCTCTCTCTCTCTCCCCCTCCCTCCTTGACTCCCCTATGTTGTCTAAATGATTGTGTCTTTACAACGTACTTTGGTCATATGTTTTGCTCCTAACACTGGTACGTTAGGGGGAAATCTGTTATCACCAAACAATTGATCATATAGCCTAATTTACTAGATGGATCGAAGTACACCATGTAAAGCAAATTTTACCATAAAAAAATTGCTTTCACTATGAGAAATTACCTAATAAGCCACCTTTATTAAGTAATTTATAGTTAAACTGATGAAGAGTAATTAAATAAATCACTGTTTGTTTGATTTTCTTCTAGGAATAATTAATTAAACCATTGTCTTATCATTATTCTTTTCAAATTTGACCCAATCATGAAAAATAAATAGATAAATAATTATTTTTCTTATTTTTCTCTAAAGATAATCAATTAATCAGTAATTAATTATTATTCTTGGTTAAATTTGACTAAATCCCTTAGGAATAATTAAATAAATCTTTATTTGTTTATTATTGCTTAACTAATTCATTGAGATAATAAATAAATCATTTATTTATTTATTATTTCTAAATAAAAGTTTAAATACTTTTTCCCTCCTAAAACAAATATAATCAAATATTCGGGTAATTCCAAGAATGGGATCAATAATATTTTATTATTGCTCATTATTTGAGGATAACTCAATATTTTGTTATAAATAGAAGGGTTTTCCATTCATTTTTCGCTGTTGAATATTTTCATTGTTGCACTCATTGTTGTAACTTTGATTATTTTCATTGTCACACATCATGCTTTTGTTGGGTTGATGCATTATAGAGGGAGATACTCTACAAAGTTGACATTTGAGGATAACCAAGAACCCATCCCGTAGAGGGGGACTAGTGACATTTATCTATTCTCTTCACAGGTGTTATTATAAAATTACTCTTTACATATCTGGTTTCCATTGGATAATTGGGGTTATTTCTCTTTATTTCACGGTTTAACTATGATTGTCGCATAGATCAGAATTTTGCCAGGTTTTGTTTATATCAATAGCTACAGATCTATAATGTTTAGCAGTCATTTCTATTATTCATATTGTTTTTTATCCACAATCTTAAGTGGGTTGTTTTTGTACATCATTAAGAAGAAAATACTACAACATGTGGAATGTGATGCCTCAGGAAATGGAAATGGTGATGTTTTAATGCAAGAAGGAAGACCCATTACTTTTGAAGTTCATCAAATCAAAGGAAATTATCTACGTAAACCTATTTGTGAGAAGGAAATGTTGGAAATATTGGATGCACTAAAGCAATGGTGACCTTACCTAATGGGAAAAAACTTCAAGGTAAAAATAGATCATGATAGTATTAATACTTTTTGGAACAAAGATTATCTTCATAAGAGCAACAAAAATGGGTCACATATATGTTGGGTTATGACTTAGAAACCATCTACAAAAAAGGGAACCAAAATGTTGTTGCAGATGCACTCGAAGAAAGGATGAGGACATGGAATGATTTCTTTGTGCCATTTCAATTATCTAACCAAATTGGATAACCAAATCAAGCGATCAATGGAAGAGTGATGAAGAAGTGTGGATTCTCATTCAAAAGTTGTAGCAAGATTCTAGTAATCTGATACATTTAGTTGGAAAAACGATTCATTATGGTAGAAATATCACTTATACCTTTGTAATAATTCCAAACTCAGACAAAAGATTCTTTTGGAATTGCACACCTCTCCCTTAGGAGGGCACTCAGGATTTTTAAAAACTTACCACAAGGTTAAGAAGAAATTCTTTTGGAAGGGCCTTAAATCTGATATTCAAAAGTTTGTGTCATAATGTTTAGTTTGCCAACAAAATGAAGTTGAGGCACTTAAGACCCTAAGTCTGTTACAACCTTTAGCCATTCCAAGTCAACGTTGGGAGAAGGTTTCAATGGATTTTATCACAGGTTTACCCAACTCAGAAGGAAAGAGCGTGATCATGGTGGTAGTTGATAGACTTACCAAGTACGAAAATTTTTGTGCATTATCTCATCCATTTAAGGCCAGTATAGTTCCTACTGCATTTATGGAAACAATTCAAAAGTTACATGCAAACAAAAATATTATTGTAAGTGATAGAGATCCCATTTTCACTGGAAATGTTTGGACATAATTATTTTCTTGTATAAGTACTCAATTAGCTCGTGGTTCATCTTATCATGCTCAATCTAATGGGAAAATTGAGATAGTGAACAAATGATTGGAAGGATATCTTCATTTATTATCTGATAAACAAACACAATGGGTCAAGTGGTTACCTCTAGTTGGTCATGATATAACACTTCCTTCCATACTACAACGAAAATGACCCCATTTATGGCACTTTATGGATATCATCCACCATCCATCAAACCATCTTTAAGAGAAAAATATAAGGTTTAAGTAGTGTAATATAACATCAAGAATCAAAAACAAGTTCTCCAACTCTTAAACGATAGCCTCACTTTGGCACAAAATTGAATAAAACAATAGGAAAATCAATATCACAACAAAATATTTTTTTATGTAGGCTACTGGGTATTTTTATGGCTACAACCATACAAACAAATGTCCATCAAGCAAGTTAAGAAGGATAATAAATTATCACCAAAGCGCTATTTTCCTTACAAGGTGTTGCAAATTATTAGTATTATGGCATACAAATTGGAGCTTTCTGCATCTTCCCGAGTGCACCCTGGTTTCCATGTTTCATGCTCAACCAAGTTTTAGGTGAGAAGCTCCCAGTTCAAACAATATTGCCAGAACTTGACAAGGAAGGAAAAATCATATTTGAACTTGAAGAAGTCACAAAAACAAGAACCAGATAGTGATGAAATCGATCAATTTCAAAGTATCTCATCAAGTGGAATAACTTGCTCACTGAAGATTCCACATGGGACAATGATGATTTTATACAGAAGCATCCATAACTACTCAAGTGTTCAGGACACCCCTTATTTGAAGGAGAGGGGAATGTTAGGTGCCTATACTACTAGTGTATCTACTTATTTTTATTGTTGTGCTGATTAGTCCCCATATTGTTATTATTGTGCCCCAGAGAAGCCCACTATTGTTATTGTTGTTCCCTTACATTATTATTTTTATGTAGGCTATGATTATATTGTGAACACTTATACTCCTATATATAGAAAGGGGGTCTTGTCATTTGTATCATCCAAGAATTGTTCATTTATGTAATGTAAAGGTGGTTTCCCCCTCAAAGAGGATAATTTTGAAGTCATTGATCTATCTCATTTTTGATACATTTACATAATAGGGGGGAGTTTGGACTAGGAAATGTTAGCTAATTTTGGATTGTGAAATAATTTTAATACAAGACTATTGGCTTGATCACATTGAGTTTGGTTCATTTTCTTTTTACATTCCATGTCCATGTTTAATATCTTCTAATTCTCTTCTTATTTATTTTCAAGGTCTAGAGGATAAATGCCATTTGTTTGATTATTTTATTTGTTAAACAAATGACTGCTCATATTACATTCTTTGTTGATAAAGGATTATTTCAATTCATAATTACTTGATCTGATCAGTGTTCTTCTTAGTGACACATGTCCTAAGAAGTGATATTGATCTAGACATTGTTTCGATCTGAATTTTTGCGAATGTATTTCAGATGATAAATTTGACCCAAAATGTTAATCTCTATTTACAAATTGAGCTAATGTTTAAGTTATAAATGATTGTTTCATTTTTATCATTTATTTAGTTGTTGGTTTATTAATTGTTTTATTAAATCAAAGATTAAAGTAAACAATTTTTGAAAGAGCTCATTTACACTTATCCCTTTCTATTTGTCTTAACGAAGCAATAGTTGTTATTATATATTAGCTAATATTTTCCTTTCTTCTTAATGTAAAATCTGAGAGTAAATAATGTTCATATATGGTTGTCTATGAGAATAAGGAAACTACAATTAACAGTTATCCATTATTTCATAATTTACATAAAGATTTTTATTTTATTTTATTTTTCATTCGTAGTTGCATATATAATTAGAATTTGATTTTATTTCATAATTACTTTTTGTAAATTTTAATGACGATGCATCTTTCTTTTGAGCTAGCTAAGTTATGTTCTACACTATTTTATTTGTTGTAGCATAATTCTATATAGTTTTTATTATATCTTGATTCTATTGTAGAATTATTGTATAATATTTTTTAATTCTAATTTCTAAATGAAATATACAAATTAGAATGACTTAAAATATCGTAGTTCATTAATAGTGAAACATTCATGATTTTCCTTTCATACTCTTATCAAGTTCATGCTCTTTGATTTTCCTCCCAGAATCTGTATAGTTAACCAAATAATTTACCTATAGTTTATTTTAATCATAATACATTGTAGAATTAGTTTATATTAGTGTAGGATAACAATAGTTTAGATTAGGATTAGTTTTCCCTAGATTCACTTCTTCGTAAGAGGAAAGGATCAAAGGCCAACGAAGCCTATAAACCCATAGTGGGTAGTCATACAAAACAAGTGGGGCTATTAAAGAGCCTATGTCTGGGCTATTCCTCCCTTATTAACTTAGGTGTACAATGCCTTCATAAACAAAATGGCACTAGAAGGAGGTCCCATCTGATTTTAAATGGAAAAATTATGTCATAAAAGAAAAAATGTGAGGTAACCTATTGTGAGTAGGAGCCACACAGACCCTCCCCTTGATGAGACTTCAGCTAGCTCTTAGTCACAACTTGAGAAGAATAACAACAAGCCTATTACTCCAGCTAAACCATATACACAAGTTGAGGTCAATGGGGTTCTTCAATTATCTCAAGAATATATCTCTCAAACTAAAGAAAGATTCGAAATAACTTCATTCATTCAAAGAATATTATCTCAACACATAGTCACTCCTCTCAACCTTTACTTATAATATCTCATTGTACTAGATGCACATGAAGACATCCCTTATACTACCATCACCGTAAATGATAGGTTGCATGATATTATTTCTATTGTAATTATTAAGCTCAACTAGTCTACATCTGAGATACCCGTTGGTTATACTATCCAACCAAATTTACTTGGAGGTTTTGATTCTCCTCCTACTCCACCTAGTTCACCATCTTCCTCAAGAAACTCCTTTAGTGAAGAAGGCTCTTTTGAGTCATCAGAATATGAAGGATCCCA
Organism: Pinus taeda; assembly: GCA_000404065.3. Lineage (NCBI taxonomy): Eukaryota > Viridiplantae > Streptophyta > Pinopsida > Pinales > Pinaceae > Pinus > Pinus taeda. The sequence goes on from APFE030985430.1 coordinate 8,130, forward strand.
TAGGATGGAAAAAAATCAAGGTAATCTTGGAAACAAACAAGGAAAGCCACAAAATAATCCTACAACCCTTACATTAGTCAAGATGTTTTTGTTATTCCTAATATGAAACATCCTCTCCAAGGAACCCTCATAAGTTCCTTGCAAAGTTTGACAATGTTTCAAAGTAGCCTATGAGGATCACATCAAAGAATTTATGTTAGATATGAGGAAAAGGAGCCTCTAATATGAGGATATAGTGCGCATGTTTCTCCCCTATGCGTTCGAGGAAAAGGCCACTACACAGTATTTCACTATGTCTCCTCAAAGTATTATTTCAAGGGAAGAATTTCAATATGTGCTTATGAAAAAAATTGGAGACAATAAGCCCCCAAAGGTTTTATTTGATGAATTGCGACACATTAAAATGAAAAGCAAAGAGAAGGTGAAAGAATTCAATGTTATTATTCTTTCATTATAGAACTAAATCCTTGTTGAATATTTGTTGGTTCAAAATCTAATTATCACTTATTACGTGAAAGATTTACCTCATGATATATAAACGCGGGTAAAAATGGCACAGAAACCTACTTTACTGGAAACCTTTGAGGAAGCCTTGTGAGTGTAAAAGGACACTCTTAGTCTGAAACCTAGTACTAACAAACAATATGACTTGGCCTCTTCTTCTAGCAAGAAACCAGAAACATAAAAGCAACATATAGTCAAGAAATACTAGTTAGATTTAGATTTAGAGAGGAATCAAAATGTTATAAATAAATTACTGAATGAAATAATCAACCTTAAGAAAGGGAAATCAAAATGACTGATTGATAAGGGAAATTTTAAGTAATCATTTAGGAGACCACCTCCTCACAAAAAACCTCCCCTTAATGAGGTTTTGAATACTAAAGGAATGGAAAATATTGTGTAGGCTTAGGAAACATATGTTGATTTAACTATAGATACCAGTGAGGAAAAGGAATTTAATCACGATTTTCAAAATCAAGATGAAGCTGATCCTCCTAACATTTCCTTGAATTTATTTGAATATTTATTATCCCTATATTTGCCTATAGTAAATATTTAGATCAGAGCCAAACACCATCTACATTAGATAAAAATGTAAATAAAAAATCAGCTAGGATGACAAACTCTACAATTTTAGTTTTATAATATGATCCAATAGATTAACTTAACAAAATAAAAATTAGTATCTCCTTGTATGAGATTTCGAAAATTTCCATAATCCCAAAAAATGCTTAGCAATACATTGAAAAATCAAAATCTCCTGTGAGTAAGGATATAGCTTATTTTGACAAGTCATCCATGGAAAATGTTCAAATCTTGAAATGGCCCACAAACGACTCTTCTTCTAAGAGAGAGAAACCCTTGTCATTTTTGCTAACTCTTGAAATTTGTAACTATAATGTCTGCAACTATATGATTGACACAAGTGCTTCTTTTAATGTGATGGCACTTTTAATTTATAAGACAATTAATGCACATATCAAACCTTTTGATGTAAAGATTGTACAACTAAACAAAACTTATGTTAAAGTAGTAGGGGAGTTATATGATTTTTTTATAATATTTTCACAAGACCATATAATCCATTATATTATTTATATTTTGATTGTTGACACTCGAGAAGTAGATGGATTTTTTTAAGCAGGGATTGGATGCAACACTTTAAGGGATTTATGGATACTAATTTGACTCACTTGTCGCTACCCTAGAAAGGGGAACCAAATAAAATTAAAATTAACATGGAGACATATATGAACCATATCATTCCTTATCTAAATGAATCAAATGAACAAATGATTTCTTGGTTGTTGATTCACTCTTTGAAAAAAAAATAGTTATTTTTTCCTCTGTTTTGAATTTAAAGCAACAATGTCATTTGGAAACAGTGAATATATTAGTTACATTTGATCATAAAGTTATTAATATCAGTAATGTGTCAAATCTTGATAAAATTGAAATATAATCATTCTATTTCGATAATTCTAAGTCCAAAGAAGGGATTGGTATTGGATGTATGATTTTAGATCCTAAATGAAATAAAGTTTTTATCACATGTAGATTAGAATTTCAATGTACTAACAATGTTGCAGAGTAAAAATATCTTATTGGGGGACACCAAAAGGCTTTGGACCTTGGAGTTGAATGTTTGAGAGCTTAGATAATTATGAAATAATTGTTAGAAAGGTAAAAAATTATATTCGATGCATTTCAACTCACATGAAGGCTTATCAACCATAAGTATGGGATTTAATATCAAAGTTTTCAGATTTCAATATTGATCATGTTTCTGGAATTACAAATCAAGAAGCACATTTTTTTGATAATGCAGCTTGTAGATTGGTTCCATCTGAAATTTTTGAAACTGGTTCTTTTTCAGTTCAATTGCTCTTTTGACCATCCATACCTAAGAAAATGACAACTAGCATGTTTTTTATGATGAAAAATAGCATAATTGAATGTCTCAAAATAGAGTTCTGACCATTTCTTGCACTTAAAAAATGTGTTTGGGAGATGTAGAAAACTTTGAATCTCCCTCAGTCCTTAAAAATCTATTTTTGTAGTTACTAAAGGGAAATTACTAGGATGTATTGTATCTAAAGATGGAATTAGAATTGATCCCAAAATGAAGTAGGTCATTATTTTTTTAACCCCTCCAAATTGCAAAAAGGCCATGCAATCTATCATGGGAAAGATAAATATCATCTAATGCTTTGTTCCTAGCCTTTCCAAAATTTTAAAACTTCTTTAAGACTTAGTAAAGAAAATTGTTGTTTTTAAATGGGAAGAATCACAAAAACAAGCTTTCAGTGCTATTAAAGACACTATCACAAAGGATCCTATAGTAATAATTCCTATTTTTTCCTAAAACTTTATTTTCTATACTTTTGCCTTAGACTCTACCTATGTTGTTCTACTCATGCAAAAGGTTGATCCTAATGCTGAAATCCCTGTTACTTTCATGAGCTCCACTTTTAAGGGAGCAGAACTTAATTATGCACCAGTAGACAAACACATTTTTGTTATGTACAAAGAAGTTAAACATTTTTGTTTCTATATGCCTAAGTCTAAAACTATAGTTATAGTCCCATACCATAAAGAGAAAAGGACTCATTAGATGAAAACCCTCTAATAATTTGACCTGGAAATTAAACCTGCACAACTTGTCAAAGGTTAGTGACTTTGTAAATTGGATGCTGAATCTATTTCTTCTGCTAACGAACATTCTATTTTTCGACATAATTCCTATCTAAACAATGAAGTATATTTGATACAAAATAAATTCTCGTGTCAAGATCATAATGTTAATTCATGTAATTCAAACATTAGATTTTACTTTGAAATATATACAACCCCTCTCATCTTAACACAACTCAAAGTAGAAAATTAAGATTAAAATCAAAACCTTATCAACTTATCAATAATTTTCTTTTCAAAAAAAATTACGATGGGGTGTAACTTCATGGTCTAGAGTAGGAAGATGCTTCAAAAATACTTTTTGAACTCCACTTTGGCCTCGTTGGTGGATAGTTTGGTAAATATATGACCACACACAAATATCTAAGGGCGGGATATTATTTCCCCACACTATTTAAAGACACCCATTCCCTTGTTAGAAAATAAGAAAAATGGCAAAAGACTATTGGTAGGCTTAAAACATCTGCCTTTCCCCTACAAGTTGTCACTGTTGAAGCTTCATTTTAGCAATGGGGCTTGTACATAATTGGACCATTTAATCCTCCCTCATCCCAACAACATAAATTAATCATAAAAGCTACAAACTATTTTACTAGATGGGTTCATGGAACACCTCTGCATGTGGTAAATGTTAATCAAGTCATTAATTTTCTCGAATCACATATTATCACTCCTTTTGGTGTTCCTGAGTTGTTGGTATTTGATAATGCATCTTATTTATCATGCCATGAGGTAGACGCATATTCGTTAGAAAAATGGATTAAGATTAAGTATTCAACAAACTATTATCCACAAGGAAATGGTCTTGTTGAATCTTCAAACAAGAATCTACTAAAAATCCTTAAAGAATAGTTTCATAAAATCATTAAAACCGGCATACTGCACTTTTTAATGCATTATGGGTTGATAGGGTCACACCAAAAACTTCTATTGGGAACTCACCGTTTTTCCTTATATATGGTAGAGAAGCCATATTACCCCCTCACATCTTTCTCCCTTCTCTACAATTGTCCGAGAGTGTCCAAGATGTTCAATCATCAACTATGGAAAATAGAATCAATGCTTCATTAAAAGTAGAAGAAGAGAGATAGAAAACTAAAACCAAGTTAAACCAACACCAAAAATTGGTAAAAATATTGTTTGATAAAAATGTATTCTTCTAACAAGGAGTTTGAAGTTACTCATCTCATTATGGAAATGGGATAAGGGCAATGAGGAAAATGGGGACACACCAATTTTCGAAAGATATGGTTGGGACCCTTAATTGCTATAGAAAAGATCAAACCCAACACATTGTTGGGTTGTGTTATACTCTTTCCACGACTAGCCCACACACGAGGGGGGTTACAGGGGGCTGGTAGGGTCCCTTGTACGTTGTGCCAAGGGGTCACAGTGGGGGTATGCAGGGGGCAATAGGGCACCCTACACTGTGTCAAGGGAAACACCCTGAAAAATATTTTTTTGACCCTATATTAAGTGGGTGGATCTACCTACAATTTTGTGCATATATTTCGCACATGGTTTTGGGTGCAATGGTTTTAGGTCCATGGTATTTTGTAGATGAGGTCAAGGGAACTACAATTATGTTCTAATCCAGTGTTAAGGGATTGGGCTTTATGGATGCTTTAGAATGTATATATATGTATTGTAACATTGAAAGGAATATAAAGAAAAATCAATCTGGCAGTCCCAGTTTTGAGATCTAGGGAAAATCTCTATGTATATATTTGTTTTATGTTTTATTCTCTCACCATTACTTATTTTCTATTTTTAGAATTCATATGCAAGTAATTTATGTACAGGGTCAAAACCTACATTTGGTGTTGGAGTTGTTTTGGCTTCAAGGGGATAGCTTTGCTGCTGAGCGGTTTTCCTCAGGCCTATGGTAGACCATGTTCAGTGGGAGATCTGGATGATCGATTCTTTTGGTGAAAGAATATGGTGAGCATTAGGAAGATAGACATTGAGAAATTTAATGCTCAAAGTTTTGAGTTGTGGAAACTCAAGATGGAGGATCTCCTAGTGGATAAATATTAGTGGATCGTGGTAGACACAGGTATTAAACCAAAAACTGTGTTTGATGAAGAATGGAAGAAGTTGGATTGGAAGGAAAAAACCACAATACAATTGTGTGTCTCGGATTCAATATTGATGAGTGTATTAGGGGAAACTATGGTAGAGGCGTTCTGGGACAAGTTAGGGAATTTGTAACAATCTAAGCCTCTGGTGAATAAACTGTTCCTACGGTAAAAGATGTATAACCTGAGGATGAAAGATGGAGACTCGATGACATGGCATCTGAATGAATTTAATACTGCGGTAAGCCAATTATTATCTATTGATATTAAAATTTCAGATGAACATAAGTGCATCATTCTGTTGTGTTCTCTACCAGGTTCGTGGGATAGTCTAGTTGTTGTAATAGGTAGTAATGCAACTGCCTTGTACTTTGATAAAATAGTCTCATCCTTGGTTATGCAGGAGATGAGATGGAAAAATATGGAGAGATAGATTGGTTATGCCTTTTCCTTACGAGGACGGTCCTAGAGGGAGATCTAAATCTCTAGTAAAACTTGTAAATATCTACTGGAAATATGGAAAGGAAAGGCACTACAAAAGGGACTATAAATCTAAAGCTCCTAAGAAAGGAAATGGATCTGATGATGCTCCTTCTACAGAGGTAAGAAACACCTCAGATGGAGGTGGGGATGTGTACTTGGCTTTTTCTTCAAGTACACATGTAGATCATGAGGCATGGTTGACTGACTCAAGTGCATCCTTTCACTTTACTCCCCATAGAGAGTGGTTATGCGAGTATTAGAAATATGATGGCGGTGATGTCTTCTTAGGGATGATAGGAAGGCTAAAATCATTGTTCGTAGAAAATTCAAGTTGAAGTTGCAAGGTGGAAGGATTAGAACACTTCTGGGTGTTCTCCATATTCCTACATTAGCCAGAAATCTGATTTTTGTAAGCAAGTTGGATGATGAAGGTGTAAAAGAAATGTTCAAGAAATATACCTACAAGATGGTTTAGGGAGCATTGTTATTGATGTGGGGAGTTTAGATTGGAACTTTGTACAAGCTGCAATGTAGCACTGTTATTGATGGGTGCAACAATTATGTGGTTCTTGAAAATGGAGTAGAAAATCTAGTGGTATCTTGAGAAAAGGGCATGCTATGGAATCAAAGGCTTGGAAATAATGGAGAGAAGGGCCTTCGAATACTTCGTGGTAAATGTATGGTAGATGGTATTTCTAATATCTCTTTGTATTTTCATTCCTATGAAAATTGTGTATATGTGAAGCAAAATTAGGTGAATTTCCCCTCTGGTAGTAAGAGTTTGAAACAGATATTAGAGCTTGTGCACAGTGGTGATGTTGGACCTATGTCAGTTGCATCACTGGATTAGTTTGTGTACTATGTATCGTTTATAGATGGCTTCTCAAGAAATACATGGAAATATTTCGTCAAGAACAAATTTGAAGCCTTTGACGTGTTTAAATAATTTAAGGCTCTAGTGGAAAACCAGACAGAGAAGAAGATAAAGGTGTTGAGGACAGATAATGGTGGAGAGTTTTGAAGAAGGAATTTGAATAGTTCTGTAAGAAGTGTGGTATAACACGACAAAAGACTACTCCATACACACCTGAGCAAAATGGAGTTGCAAAAAGAATGAACAAGACGTTGATGGAAAGGGAAAGAAGCATGCTAATCCAGGTGGATGTTGGTGGTCACCCACCTATCCCACTTGGACCCCCACAACCTTCTCTTTCGATTTTTCAGTTTCCTTAATTATAGCACAATTTACTATTTTTACCAGTTTTTTGGGTCCTAAACTTTCGGAGCCATTTTGAGGCCCTAAACGATGTTTTCTGGCAATTTACCACAAACAACATTTTGATAAAATCATATTTTCTGCCTTATTCCTCGAAGATATATTTCTAATAGGGTATCATGCACATCAAACAAAGATAACATGACGAATTCATGACCCTAGGAAGTTGGTTGTCAAGCTGACCTCAATGGGGCCCATAAACTCTTGGTGTTACATCTCCTCAGGTTAGGGTTTTGGTTATTTATGGTTTACTCTTATTGTTCAATAATAAAAAGGCCCTTTAGCATCATTGTAATTCGGTTCAGAGGCATGTATCTATGACATCTCTTCTTAGAGATAAGCTACCATTGTTCAAGCTAGTTTATTTCCATTTTTGTTTGTCAACATGTTTCAGTATTTTACATTAATGAAATGAAGTATTATTTCCACTGCATCTCTGTATTTATGGTTATATCTGTAATTTGTTGCATTCCCATTTAAATCTGAATCAGTGGTATCAGAGTGATCTGCTTTTTCTCTGCTTTTCTT
>APFE030985439.1:0-11840 GCA_000404065.3 Pinus taeda
TTTTTTTTTTTTTTTTTTCTCAGTAAAAACTAAATCTATTAAGAGAATGTATGGTACAATGTGAAGTTACAGATAGGAGAAGCAAAAACAAAGGTAGCCGGAAAGGATTGACAATCCACCTCGGCTCCTAAGACAGAAAGAGTAGAGATCAGTGCTGAGCAAGAAGAAACAAGAAGAACAAAAGAACAGGATCTGAACAGAGCATTCTACCCAACGTGTGGGGAATCCACTGTTTTACATTTTTTCCCTTTTTTTTGACAACTTTGACCCACTCAGGAGGGCTTTGCTGAGCTGGTATGATTTGCAAACTGAGATGAGCTGATGGAGAGGTCTCCTTGTCTGAGTCCGAGGTGGAGGATTCATGGATCCTTTTTTGTGAGGCTGGTATGATGGCCGAATCCACTGGACCTGCTGGGGATGGATCCGGTTCCGAAGCTGCAGCCACACCTTCCATGTTCTCATCCTCTTCATCAGAGCTTAAGTCAAAATTGTCCATGGGTGGAGGATCATGAAGCATCCAGCTTTTGGACTTCTGCCTTGTGTTGGATTTCTTCTTTTGGGCTGGCAGCGTGGGACAAGAGCTATGAAGGTGACCTGTATGATGGTAGTTGCGGCAACGAAAAGCTGTATTCTCGTAATCCAAGGATTGGGTCCAGTGAAAATCTCCAATTTTGAGATTGATCTGGTGCGGGAGTCCTTTGCTTATGTCTATTTCTGCACAAATCCTGGCAAAAGTGTATAAGCCCTTTTCCCCTCTGGAGATATCTGTGTCTAAGAGACGGCCTAGAGAGTTGCCTATCCCTTGGAATACTGCAAAGTGCCAAAGATTCACTGGGAGGTTTGGAAGTCTGACCCAGATGGGGAGTTTGGTGATTACTGCTGTAGAGGGGTCGAAATCTGGGAACCAAGGCGTGAGGAATAAGCCAGTTGCTCCCCAGAACCAAGGGCCACCAGTTAAGGCTGTTTGATAATCCTCCTCGAACGAAAAAACTACTATGAAAAATCCCTTTGAGCATAGCAGAACTTTGCAGTTGTTGGTCCAGTTATTATGGAGCCATTGGTAGAGGTCTGCTATGCGTGGCCATAGCCCGTTAAACCTGCAGATAATGCCAGATTCCATAAGATGTTGTGTTTGCTCATCCAGCGAAGGATGCTTTATTTCTATGGAGGGAGTTTCCTCCAGTTTATCCACTAGAAAAGGCTTGGGAGCTTGCGAAAGTGGAGCTGTTTTTTTAGGCAGCTTTGCATGGACAGCGTCCTTGTAAGAAAACGCCTCAGCTGAGGAAGATTGTCCTGCAGTGCCCCCTCTTAAACGAAGGGTAAAAGCAATGGAGGTATTTCTCTTAATGATGTAAAAGGACAGGGGATAAATATCCTCGAGTTGTTTACCTTCGTGGAGAAGTCGCTGTGCTGCAGAGGGAATCCCCAACTTGCGTTCCAGAGCCTGCTTGAGGTCTTGCACCTGATCCGATGCTCTAACCCATTGTAGCAGAGTTTTACCACATAGAAGCTTGATCAGGATCTGGAAAGAGGCAGAGAGACCAGAATTCTGCTTGCCTCTGCAGATCTAAGACAACAGGCTGCTGGAGCTTTGCAAGGTTTCCTTTTCCTTCATTTGCCGCAGGGGAAAGAGATAGGAGGAGGCAGGAGTTCTGGGGACGCCAGATCTGACTTTGCGATCCGCCCACAAGAGCGTCCAGACGCAGATTGGGGGGGATAGAGAGGAAGTAAGCCGAAGAGAGCAACCTTCCAGGGTAAAGAAGTTATTTCCAGGGGCTACCACTTGGAGAAAACTGAAAATGTGTTCTGCAGGTTCACATTTGACAAGGGCGTCTTCAATCTAGTGGGGGTAGTTGTGGCTGAAAGCAACGGCAGATGGCTGAGAGTCGGCATCCCCAGAGGCCTGAGCTATTAACTTACTCTTCACAGTGATGATTTGAATGAGATCTTCGTTGGAAGGAAGATGTAAAAATTCGTAAAGATTGGGGCCCTGATGGTGGAGAACGCTCACAAGCCTGCACTGCCACGGCCCTTCGAAGACAGGCTCGGTGTCCTCCTCAGTGGCGTCATACTGCCTTTGAGCTTCAAGGAGAAATCGATGGAGGGGCTTGACGGTCTTCTTCCCGCCGCACTCCGAGCACTAGCTAAACCAATCTTTGATGTCCCCGGGCGGACTCAGGGCATCAGATTTGAACAGGCGAAGACTGGCCGCCTGAAAGCCTACCGCCAGGCACCCGAGAGCGTGGAAATCTGTTGCATTCAAAGGGAGGAACGACGGATCAATGTTAAATCTGGGTGCTATCCACCAGCGGCTTAAGGACTCGTCTCCAACTGCGCCAGGGGCTCTCGAAGACCAGGAAGCGGCCGAAGAGAGGGAGGCGGCAGAGCAGGAGCTAGGGTTCATTTTCGCTCTCAGAGTTTTGAAAAAATCAACCCTTAATTCTAATAAGTTACTCATTATTATTAATAACATTAGTTTATATATAAGCAAATTTTATATAGAAAAATGGTCCATTACTTTTAATAAATTTTAAAAATTAGATTCACCCCACGTGGCTTTCCACACACCAGTTTCCTAGGGATTTTATATTACTCCAATTATGATAAGTTCCTCCATGTTGAGATTATTCCAATTCTATTCTAATAAGTTCTTCATTATTATTTATAACATTTATTTATATACAACCAATTTTATTTAGCAAAATTATTCATTATTTTTAGTAAATTTAAAAATTTACATTCATGCCACGTGGCTCCCCGGCCACCAACTTTCTAGGGATTTGAGATTATTCCAATTCTAATAATTTCCTCATTATTATTTATAACGCTAATTTATATATAAGAAAATATATAACAAGGTATTTTTGTAGAATCATGGCACCAACTTATGAGTATCTAAACATACATATATTTGTATGTTGCCACAGGTGTCTGATAGTGGAAAATTTAAGGTGGACAACCTCTATGAGAAGTTTGGGCATTTGATATTGGATCACGAGGCTGACTTACGAGACCTTGACTCACAAGAGGAATATGTGTCACTGCACAAATGAGGAATACAAGGTTTGACTAGCTTATGCCACGAATCTCCACGAGATCAATTATGTGTCCATTATAAATTTAGTAACTGAGTGTTTAGATGTTAATGATTTAAAGGAGTGCTATATGAAAGATTGCTTTACTTTTCAAATACAAATGTATTAAATTAGGTTAGCTATGAATTTGGTCCTTTTCAATGTAGTATTAGTGTAGAAATAGGTAAAGTAGCATGAATAAATTATTAGCAATCACTCAATAACAAATTTTGAAATTGCAAGCAAATCTTATTAGTTGCTTTCTTTAAAGCTTAGTATTGATCTATTTTAGTCACAAATCTAAGAAGTGTTTAGAGTGTTATAATTTCTTCTTGTGCATTTTTTTAAATGCAAAATCTGAAAACAAATGTTTGCATCTCAAAGATAAAATTGACAAAAAAATATAGCCCAAACATAAAATAATAACATTACTTGAAATGCTTAAAAATGTTTTAACCATTAAAATTTATTTCTTTTCATTGTACATATTAGTTGACATTGAAATATTTTACTTAATATGGCATTGAAATATTTTACTTATGAAGTACATTGTTTATATTAATAAGTTCCATGATAAGTTCCTCCATGATTAATAAATTATGAAATTTAGAAATTATGGTTGATGTTTTGAAATGTGTATTTATTTTTAAAATTTGAAATGCATTATATTGTAAATTGATTATAAGTAAAATAGATGAAGTAAATATATAATTTTATTTTTTTTAATTATCAATTTTTGAAATATATCATACATTAAAAATTTGTAAATTTATAGATCTAAAATTCCATCAATAATGTTTCACATGATATATCTTTTAAAAATTTAATATATTCATATGAAAGTATAGTAAATGAATTTATGAATTTACAAATGCTTATTTCATTTCATTTTATTTTGTATGAATTTATTTTTGAAAAAATCATTATCTATTATTCATTTGTTTTTAAGATTTTGCACTATATTTTGATTTTTTTCATTAAAAAATTCTATAAAATAATAATTTATAGTGTTTATTAATCTAAGGATTCATATTACTAGGGTATAATATTATTCATAGGGTTTATAATATTAATATTTAGGTTTAATATAAATCTGTTGGATTTGTAATCATCGTCAACCATTTTCCAATGTCACATTGCGATAAAATTTTTCTCAATATGAAAATGAACCAATGTCACATTGTGACAAAGTCTATCACATTGTCACAACCATGGTCTTTCATGGTCAACCATGGTCCAACATCACATTGTGACACAAATTGTCTCAATATGGTAAACATGGTCAACCATGGTCACAATTGTGACAAGTCTGTCACATTGTCACAACCCATGGTCTTTCATGGTCACATGGCCGAACATCACAATGTGACACAAATTCCCTCAATATGGAGATTCACCCATGGTCAATCCATTACCACACCGCATTGCGACAAACATTGCTCAATATAAAAAGACAATTACGGTCAACCCATATTCCAATTTCACATTTTGAACAAATATTTACTAGGGTTTATAATTCATTTGGTTTATAATATATATCCCTTGGGTATATACATGGGTTTTATAATAGTTAATCCTGGGTTTAATATTATTTGTTGTGATTATATATAATCAATCCATTTCGTTTTTTAATCCCTTAATATTTTTAGTATTGGCCCCTTTGCAATTTTATTATCCCCTGGGTTTATAAATACAAAATTCATTTAGGTTTATATACCTTGCATTTATATATATCAATCCTTTGGGTTTATTTGGTTCATATTCCTGCGGTATAATATTTTTCATAGGGTTTGTAATATTATTCCTAGGGTAATATAAATCATTTGGGTTTACAATCATGGTCATCCATGGTCAACGATGGTCCAATGTCACAATGTGCCAAAAATTGTCTCAATATGAAAATCAACCATGATTAACCATGGTCCAGCGTCATATTGTGACAAACATCATCTCAGTATGAAAATAGATGATGGTAAATCATGGTCAACCACGTTTATTTTAGGGTTTATTTCTCTCATTATGAAAATAAATCATGGTTAACCATATTCCAACATCGCGTTGTGACAAAAAAATATGTTAGGGTTTACAATATTTATCTCAGGGTTTATAATATTTATCCCTTGTGTTTAATATTATTCCCTTTGGTTTATAATATCTTGGGTTTATTATTCCCTTGGGTTTATAATATTTATATTAGGGTTTATATACCTTGTGTTTATAATATTAATCCCTTTGGGTTTAATATTATTCCCTTGTGTTTATATTATCAATCGTTGGGTTTTTAATCCCTTGGGTTTTTAGTATTTATCCCGTGGGTTTATTATTCCCTCGGGTTTATAATCTCAATCCCTTTAGGGTTAATATACCTTGCATTTATACCTAGACTCACTTGGAGATTTCTACTCACAACGAAAGGAAGAATGGAGGGTGTTCATGGTCTTAGGGTTTCAGAAGGTCCGATTTGCGCCACCGCAGGCCCAAAAGACTTGCTCTTCTGTAGATCGGACAGAGTCCTGACGGCTAGACCCTCATTTTTCGATGTTTCCCTCTGGTCCTGGGCTGAATCATTTGATGGGAAGGACTTACATGATTTGAACCACAGAGAACAGAGCCCTGAGCGTTTCCTCTCCTTCTGGACGCAGGTTCGTCTTGATGCGCTCTCCGCAAACGCTCTGCACAAGACTGGCAGATATGCCCACGTCTATGGGAAACTGAGGCGTATGATGGGGCCCAGACCCCATTTTGGCTTGCTGTGGAGCCGATCTGCCGAGCTACGGCCGATTTTAAATGGCACGGTCGAAGACAAAGCATGGGGGGGGGGAGTATGGACCCGGTTCCTTGGTATTTTGAAGTTTTTTTGCCTTCTTTAACGCAGATTTGGGCTTTTATCATCTCGACGCATCGTTCTGACGGAGGGATCGTAGACTACGACATGCAAATGAGAAATAGCCTCAACAGGAACCCCGATCTGGGAAACGGCCCAACAGATCGAGTTGAATACTGTAGAAAAGGAGCGGATCTATCAGATCCGATCAGATCCAGGCAAAAGCAAAATGGAAGTTCGCCAGATCCAGAACACAAATCCGAGAAACGGGACTTGATCAAGGTAGACACAACGGATCTGAAGCAACTCTTTATCAGATCAACAGAAGGCAGACACGTTTGTGTGCAGATCTCGGACCGGATGAGTGTCTTGGAGCTAAAGAAAGAGATCCAGGACAAACTGGGAATTCCAGTTGCATTACAAATTCTAATATTTTATGGGCACTGCTTGCAGGATCAACATATACTCTAGCATTACAGGGTTGCAAAGGACTCAACTATTTTCCTCAATCACAGATTGCGAGGTGGATCTAAGGGAGCTACCTCAAAACATACAGGTACCTATCGCGATGCAGCCAAGGGGAAAGAATTTCCAAAGGGGAAAGAATCTACAGCTGTTAATGCATCTCGAGGGCAGTATATCGTGGATCAAGCGCCAGAGAATCCCTCCATCTCGCTGGATTTACCAGAGGAGGAGAAGGCCCTACAAAGCTCCAGTCCTCTCTCTTCTGAGATTTGCAAAGGCTGGAGCCGGGTAGAAGGAACCAGATCTTACCCAGATCTGCATGAAGATTCACTCGTATTCCAGATCCAAGTCAACCTCTCGGGCAAGACATCAATGCAATGGGTACGTGCAACGGATCTGGTGCAGGACCTTCTGCTAAATCTTGAAGATCGGCTAGGGAGCCCCTCATCTTGTCTCAGACTGGTATTCAAGGGTAAGCAACTCACGACTACCCTTCCTCTCTCTTTTTACAACATTCAGAGGGATGCCTATATTGTAGCTACTTTTCGTTTGAGAGGGGGTTCCTTCAGGAAGACCTCCTCTACCCCTTCTTTCTCTTTTAAAGATGCTGTCTACAAAGATGCTGCCCATTCACAGCCTTCTTCATCAGCAGGCCATCCATCTGAGGCTCCAAAGCCCTTTCTGGTAGACAAATCAGAGGACATTCCTTCCATCAATCTCTCCCATCTGGGATTGATGATCGATATCAACTTTATGCAGAAGTCGCACTTGTATGTAGATTCAATGGGCTATGGCCTCGCACATTAGACCTATACCAATGGATTCATACCAATTGGACTAAAAAAAGTGAGATACACTTATGTTCAAAAGGATTCTTCATTGTGGTTTTTGACCGAGATGAAGATTATCAGAAGGCCTTAATGGGAGGCCCTTGGTTTTGGGGCTCAGCAGGGATTTTTCTTACTCCTTGGTTTCCAGACTTCGACCCTTCTACAACTGTTATCACCAAGACTCCCATTTGGGTCAGGCTCCCGAACCTTCCGCTGCATCTATGGCACGTTTCGGTCTTCATAGAAATTGCAGAAACTTTAGGAAGCTACCTGGCTGTAGATTCTTTGCGAAAGGAAAATGGGCTCTACACATATGGTAGATTCTGTGCAGAAATAGATATAAGTAGAGGACTGCCGGATCAGATTAATCTCAAGTATGGAGATTTCCATTGGACTCAAACCTTGGATTACGAGAACACAGCTTTCCGCTGCCGCCATTGTCATCAAACAGGACATCTCCAAAGTTCCTGTCCCCAGTACCTCGACAAAAAGAAGACTCCTAAGCGGAAGCCCAAGTCCAAAAGTTGGAACCCCTATGCGCCTCCTCCGCATATGGAAGATTCAGACTCCACCAGTTTGATGAAGAGGAAATAGTTGCAGATGGACTGAACGCTGAGATTCCGCTGGATGCTCCCTTGGATGATCTGGAAAACCCCTCCGTCTCTCAGATTTCCCAGAAACGTTCTCATTTCACTTCTTCCTCAGATTCTGAGAAGGATTTTCCGCCGCCAGGGCAGAACAGTCTTCAACTTGTTTCGGCTCAGCCAAATTCCACTGAATAGGTCAAAGTAAGCAAGAAAAAAGGAAAAAAAAGTCGTGTGACAGTAACAATCCCCTCAGGGTAGTTCTCTCTGCTTAGTTCCGGTGCTTTGTTATTCCATGTTCTCTTTAGCCCTCTCCTGGTTCTTAGCCAAGAAGCAAGGTGGTGCCTATTTCCTTGGGCCCCCTTGCTTTTCTGCTTCGCTTGCATGCAAGCTTGATTGTACTATACTCTTCTCTTT
This sequence comes from Pinus taeda, assembly GCA_000404065.3. Classification (NCBI taxonomy): domain Eukaryota; kingdom Viridiplantae; phylum Streptophyta; class Pinopsida; order Pinales; family Pinaceae; genus Pinus; species Pinus taeda. The sequence continues at coordinate 8,195 of APFE030985439.1, forward strand.
TTAATAGAATTAGTCTAATTTACAAAATATATATATATATACCTTGCATTTATAATATTAATCCCTTGGGTTTAATATTATTTCATTGGATTTATAATAGCTTTGGGTTCAATCATGGTCAACCATGGTCACACTATGACAAAGACTATCTCTTGGTCCAACGTCACATTGTCACAACAATGGTCATCCATGGTAATTATTTATTATTATTATTATTACTATTATTTAATATAATAGTAATAATATAATATTAATTATTATTAATATGGTTATGATATTTAAATTAATATTATTGATAATAACATTAATTTTTAATATTATTGATAATTGATAAATATATTTAATATAAACTTATATCAACTACATTTATTAATATAATTATAATAATCATACATGTAACCATAACTTTAGCTAAAATCTAATTTAAAAGAACACCATGTCTCTTATAATTGTCATATAATTATTATATTGAGACTTAATCTTATGCTCTAACATTGCATGTGAGAAATGCTTTTAAAACTCTTTAGAAATTCAAATCCCCTTTTTGGTTAATTATTCATCATTGTTGTTATTTGAAAATTCATACAGTCATACGATTTTATACCATTTTTCTTAACTTTTGATTTTTTTCTCAATGAATATAATAAACATAAATGGAATTGCTATCATATAATATATGGAAATGTTTTTTATTTGTTTAATGATTGAAAAAATATATATGGGGGGGGGGGTGGAGTTTATTTTAGTAAATTTTTTTGAAAGTTTTTTCAGTAAATTTTTTAGGATGAATTTTATTAAAATTATAAGTTTAATAAATAATCTTTACATAATTCAAGTGCTTTAGAAATTTTCAAGATACTGAATCTATATATATTAAAAAAAAATCAATTTAAATATCAAAAATCAAAATTCTAACACCAAAAAAATCCCAAAAAAAATTCTGGTCCACGTTGTACGAATCCCATCCTCCCCGTTTGGGAAAACACAAGAGGTTCGAGAATCCAGACGATCAGTCCTGGAATTTGACGTCCCACAGGACGTTTTTTTGGTTTTTGGACGTATTTGACGGGAGCGGAAAAAATTTCCACGTCAAATTGGACGTGTGATATACGCTGCAAACCGTCAAAACGACGTCTACTTCCAAAAGTGAAACGTCGAAATTCATAATACCTTATTACCTATTTATTTGGTTGAAACTTGAGACCAGCTGGCAGCAGGGTGTGGTACGCCGGTAGCAGGCCAGGACTGTGCGGTAGTATACAAGTTGTAACACAACCCAGTTTAAACTTAAACGCTCACTGTACCACTACCTACTAATAGTACTAACCATTAACTAATCCAGCTGCAATCCATCGCTGAAATTTACTTCGACAAGATTTGCAGTTGCAATTCAATTCATGTATTGTATCAATTAATTGTATTGTATAGGTTAAGCTGCTGCCAGAGAACGCAGATTCACCTCCAGACAAGTTTTCATCAGGGGGGTTCTCGTTTACTAAGCGCTTCCTCTGTTTAATTTGCTTATTTGCAGTCGATGGTGTTCAAATCTATATTGCCATGTTTTAATCCGCTTGCAGTTGGTTTATATTGCATGGACCTCGTTTCTCAGCTCAGAATGGAGGGTTGCAGCTCAGGCCTTTAACACCGAAAGTCTCCAGGTAAGATTTACCTTCGGATCGACGTTTCCCTGATGGAAGAAACCATCTCTAGACTGCTTGTTTGTTGTCTCGGCTCTTAAAGTTTTTAATCTTTTCCTTCCTGATAATGTTTAAAACAGTGACTGCTTGGTCATAAGTTTTTGTCGGAATATTCCTGCACGGTTATGAAATACCTGACCGTATTTTCCTCAGTAAGAATGAGGGTTTTAGATGCTGCTTGTGAACCCTGCGGAAGATGGTCACAATTTACTCATTTTTAACTGTTGTGTAATATTATTGGGTTTTACATTTTTCCGGTCTCGTAATCGGCTGAGTTACTGAGTGTAAAAAGGTCTTATTGACTTCCAGGCTATCTACCCATGTCTAAGTTATCATTTTCGTTCTCTTTTTCTTCTTATGTAAAAATGTATATCGACCCCTCAGATTCTAAGCCAGGGTCTGGATTATCGATTTCTCATATCTTGTTGTATGTATGTTACTTATGAGGTTCATGAAGTTTAAGGAAATTTTCGAATATGTTTTATGGGTTCTGTTTGCAGTGAGGTTCTTCGAACCCTCACATCAATTGCCCCAAGGGTTTCAGTACTAATCTGTTTGGGCAAGCTTTTCGATGGTAATTCTACTCCGAGGTTGTTTTATGTTCACGCTGTTTTTTCTGTGTCAATTTGCTTAGTTGCTCTTTTCACATGGTTCAGTTGAGTATTTCCTCGCTAAGATTCATTGTTAATCGGCGCATATCAGAGTTTAAGGGTAAGGGTTTCCTACTAGGGTTTCAGGAAGTCCAGGAGAGATTCCAGAGTGGTATAGTTTGACCATGCTTGGAAAAATCTACCCAGAACAGCATGCAGAATCCCTCGCCAAAGACAACCCAGGACAGCATGCAGGAATCCCCTGCCAAAGACGACCCTGTCCTTTGCTTGTATTTACGTCGTTCTCTGGCAGCAGCTTAACTTAATTAATATTTATTGTATCAATTATTTTTCTAAATTTTAAATTAAATTTATGAATAAAATTTATAAAGTGGGTTAAAGATCTATTTTAATTCTGGATATATCAAGAATGGAGAAGTATTAAATTTCTTAAAGTACAAATATCTCTTAAAATGAAAGGAGATTTTATACCTCTAAATACTTGATATATCTAAAGTTAAAATAAATCTAGAACGATTTAGTTATTTGCCATTAAATATACTACATTAAATAATTTACCATAAAAAAAACCATAGTTTAACAATATCATAAATTGAACTAAAAAATATTTTAAATTTTAATTTTAATTTTTTTTTAAGTCAAAATGTTAAACCTTATAAATAAAGTTTTCTAAATAACTATATAAAAATTTGCAAATATCCATTTTTTTAAGATAGACTCATCCCCCATCATTAAACATGGATAGGTCATTAAACATTCACTTCATCATCACCCTAATAATAATTAATTATAATTATACATACATTAAATATTAAACATCATAACATCTCTATGATGCCTTGCCAGATAGGCCACTCTCCAAAAGAAAGTAAAAAACTGGAATAATTAGAACATCTTTTCCACCTTTTTAACATTAAATCACCGATAAAATGAAAAAATACTGTGAAAATTTTGCCGTTTCCGTCAGTAAATTGACGTCAAGTTCGGATAATATAAGAAGAACATATGAAAATTTGCCATTCTCGGCTGTAATAGATGTCAGTCTCGAGGCCATTCTTTCCGCCTCACCGTATTAGGCACGGTCGGTGGATATTTCTCTGATTCTCTGATTGGTAAAGCAAACTGCCAAATGTCAATCCGACGGCTGTGTACATGCATGATCAAACTCTCATTCTGTGATGCCATCATTAATGGAGATTTTATATGACCAAGTTCAAGTTTTAGTTTTATGTGGTTTAATAATTTCTATTTTTCCAACCAACCATTTTGTCAAAATGTTCTCGATGAAATATTTAGCCGTGTCCCAGAAGAATTTTAGTCTCACAATAACAATAGTGG
>APFE030985463.1:0-10619 GCA_000404065.3 Pinus taeda
GGATCGACATTATCTCCGAAAAGCTACTGAGGATAGTTTTCAAGGATAGATGATGACTCTCGACCTCTATCATATGGATTTTTCCCTCAAAAGACTTCGTGATCTGGAAGGAAAAAAACATATGGGTGCGCGTTTGCCAAAAATCATTACTAAACTTAGTTGGCGCGAGTGTTGCTCTAGGACAGAGCACCAATGGGCGTGCCCCCTTTTGAGGATCTCAGTGATTGGCGCAGATAAGACACTTTGTACCTGCGCCAATGGAAAAAGGGCACTTTTCAGGGATAATTTGCAGAAGGTGTCTTCAGGGAACATGAAGTACATACTCAGGGGAACATGATGCAAGTGTTTTTAGGCTATGTCACTGCTCACAGGTCCCGGAATGTATCCTCCAATGTACGACAACAGGGGTAACAGGGACGGTGACCAATGGTGACAAATTACTGTGTAACAGTGTTAAATATTTTAGACCCAGATAAAGAGTTTGTAGTGTGTACAAATGCTTGCAAGAGAGGACTTGGTGTAGTCCTTATGTAGGAGGGACATGTAGTATGTTATAAGTCGTAGAAACTGAATGAGCACGAGTAGAGCTATCCGACACATGATCTTGAGTTACCAACAATCATTCATGCGTTAAAAATGTGGAGGCACTATCTTCTTGGCATGAGGTTTGTATTGATGAGTGATCAAAGTGGGTTGAGATACTTGTTTGACCAGCCAAATTTGAATTCCAGGCAAGCTAGATGGTTGGATATGATCCATGAGTTTGACTTTGAGATCATGTGCATCAATGGTAAAGAGAATAGGTTTGCATATGGATACAGGTAAATCACATTGCAACTATGAGTTCTTATGGGACATACTTATATGAACATATTTTATAGGAAGTTCAACAGGATGATAGGTATAGAGAACTTATGCATAGGTTACAATGGAGTATAGGTAGTGGTACAGGTATAGGTGCATAAGATGCAAACTGTCATCTCTCATCATATGGCTCGATCAGATTTAGAGACAGGATATATGTGTCAGACATGAGTGAGCTCAAAAAGGTTATCTTGAGGGAGTTTCATTTGAAACCATATTAAGGTCACCCAGTCTACCAAAATACATTAACAACCATAAAGAATTTTTATTATTGGCCGAATATGAAGAAGGATGTGGCAGAGTTTGTGGCTAGATGTTTGGACTGACAACAGGTAAAGGCAGAGTGTAGGCATCCAAGTGGACTACTATAGCCAATTCTGATTCCAGAATGGAAATGGGAGGTCATTTCCATGGATTTCATTACAGGTTTTTCAAGGAAATCTAAACAAGATGATTCCATCTTGATGTGGTGGACATGTTGACTAAGGTAGCACACCTCATTCTAGTGAAGTCCACATATTCATCCATTGATGTAGCACCATTCTTCATAAGAGATGTAGTCAGATTGCATGGTGTTCTGAAGAAGATTGTGTCAGACAGAGATGCAAAGTTCACTTCCAAGTTTTGGAACTTGTTTGAAGGTTTAGGTATAGAGTTGGCCTTAAGTTAAGCTTATCATTTGGAGACAGATGGATAGACAGAGAGGGTCAACAAGATATTGGAGTACATGTTGAGGATGTATGTGATGCATCAACAAAGGAGATGGGAGTAGTAACTTCTATTGGTTGAGTTCACTTACAATAATGGTTACGAAGAATCACTGATGCTGATTCTATTTGAGGCATTGTATGGGCGAAGTTCTAATACTCCCATCAGTTGGAGTGATCCAGTGAATAGGGTATTGATTGGATCGGACATGTTAGGAAAAATGGAACATGAAATGTAGGTAATCAAGAATAATCTAAAGGCAACACAGGACATGTAAAAAATATATGTAGATCAAAACATGTTGTTTAAGGAGTTTCAAGTTGGGGAACAAGTGTACTTGCGCATTAAGCCAAAGAAGAGCTCCTTGCAGATTGGATCGTGTGCCAAGATGGCACCTCAGTTTTGTGGACCTTTCAAGATTCTTGAAAGGATTGGACTACTATCCTACTGACTTGTATTGCCTTCGATAGTGAAAGTCCATGATGTTTTCGATGTGTCATTGCTTAAGAAGTATGTTAAATATGTTGATCACGTGATTGATTGGTTTGTATTGCAGGTGACGCCAGATGGAGAATTCCAACTAGAACCTTAATGTATATTGCAGAGAAAGGTGTTCATGCTCTAGAACCGCGTAATTGAGCAGGTTAAAGTGCAATGGAATCACTTTGGATCTGATGAAGCTACATGGGAGATGGAGGATCAGACATGGGCTATGTATCCTTCTCTATTCATTGGTTGAGCAATTGTCCTTGATATATGTTTTGGGTATATGTTTGATGTGATGTTTTGGTATATGTACATACATATATGGATGTAAATACCTCCATCAGCTGATATAAAGCTCCAATAAGTGGTATGGGGGTCATGTTAGTATGATTGTCATGTTGGTTTTCATTTCAGTAGTTTGATCATTGTAAATACTGCAACAAGCTAAGCTATAAAGCTCCATGGGAAATATGTTTTACTTTCAATAATGTTGTTAGTTTTAGGTGTCATTGAACACTAAGGATGGTTTTCCCCCAAGGGGGAGGGTTCTATAACAACCTTGGTCAAAATTCCATGTAGTAAAAGTTAATAAAGGCACAATAATAACCATGGTTAGGGGACACTTATTCCAAGCTAAATGTTGGGAAAAACATCCTAGTGTGGGTGTTCACTTCGGCTATTATGGCTAAGGAAATTGGAAAAGGTAATGGAAAAGGATTTGGAAAGGAAAAATGGAAGTTTTGGCAATTTATTTATGGAAATAATGGAAATTATGAGAAAAGGAAGGTGAAAGGTCACAGGTTGCATGTGAGGAGGAAAATGAAGGAAAATAATGGAAAATGAAGAAAATAGAGGCCACAATAATAAAAAGACTTCTAAGGATCAGTTCATGGCTTTTAGTCAATTCATTTTTGGATTTCTCTCTCTATTCCCTCTCACACTCTTGCACACTTAGAGTTTTCTTGGAGCACCTCAACATTGGATGAAGAAGGGAAAAGAAGGCAAAGAGGAAGAAAAGATCAAGCAAGGAAGAGAAGTATCAAGCAACTACAATGGGTTTACTTGCAGGTATCAATTTTCATGTGTGATTTCCTTGCTAGATTTAGCATGCATGGTTATGCATGTGTGTTCTTGGTTCACTTTCTATCATGGGCATGAGTTTTGCCACGTGTGATAGTGTTTTTTAGCTTTTCCTTTCCATTTCTGGATACCCGTGGTGTGATGGGGTTCTCATGTTTTGGTTGAGATGGATTGTCAGATGTATTTGAGGTTGAGTGAGATGGATCTCTGAATGAAAGAACACATTGCCTAATGATCCTTGAATATGAATGTGGATTGAGGTAAATCCACTGGCCTAGTGACCCCTGAACTGAACCGTGGGTTGCAGTAAATCCAGGTATTGTGTGCCTCGGTATGCCTAGGAATCCTCACCCAGTGAATGTCGGGATATATGGTAAAGCCTAGAGGAGGTTTCCCTAGATCAGGCTTAGGAATCCTTTCCAGTGAATGAAAGGATATATTGTAAAGCCTGGAGGGTGGTGTTTCGATTGTCACCTAGTGATCCCTGGATCAGACTGTGAATTGTGGTAAAGCATAGGGACTAGGAGACAGAAAAATTCTTCATGGTTTAGGTGGAGAAATCCTGTGGCATTCATGCTTGTTTATGACCTAGTTATCCAGTGGGGGTTATGGTAAAGCTTGGTATTATGTGTTTATTGTTTTGGCCTAGTGATCTAGTGAGGATTGTGGTAAAGCCTGATTCTATTGATGAGGGTGTGGTGGTTTAGCCTTGAGAAGCCTTGGTTGGTTCTTTTGGTTTGAGTCCCACATTTATTCTTGGAATATGACATAGGGATGATCGGCTAAAGAGAGATTTGGCTCAACTAGTCTATGGTCCAGTGGAACGTGGTATTCCCATACTGAGTTGGATTTTGCATTCATTAATAAGAGTTCCTTTCCTTGGTATTTTCTATGTAAAGGTATTGTATTATATGTGGCATTTATGGTTGTTGTATCCTCATTATTTCTATTGTTTATATGCTAGTTATGAATATGTTTGATGACAGTGAGAATATATGTTTCTCATCATGTTTTGATTTGTAAATGATTGAGCAATGAATCTATAACCTAAAAGATTATAATGCAACTAATGTGATAGGGCGTCAATTCTTCTTAGAGATTCTCAGATATGTATAAGACACCTGTGCTCAGATATGTTATTATGACCTATAGAATGCATGTTTGTGACACATTTGACGAAATTCCTATAATGGCTAGTAGGGGTCCAGTAAAGTCTTTGTTCAAGAATTTGTATTGGCATCATTGTCTCTATGTTTCTTTTCATTTTTGTAAATTCTATGAAGTTTTGGGTAGTGACTAGGTCCTAGCTCTGGAATTTAGCCTTAAATCTCCCAGTCGCTAGCATATAAATGGTAGAAAAAGGGTACATTTGCACTTAGGTAGGCTCATGGGAGTGACTGGGACCCTCATTTTCTTGGAGGGATTAGTAAGGGAGTGACTAGAACTCTAGGTCCCTGAACTACTAACTTTCCTCAGGGGTTGGTTACCTATAAAGGTGGGGTAGCTCTTGGAGGTTTTGTTGTATGTGTGGATGACCAGTTTGGTTGTGTTTTGTCTGTTCCACTTGCTTAAGGTGACTGAGGAGGTTGAGTCAAATCATAGTAGCTTATCGTGACATGTTTACCCCAGTTGGTCGGCTACTAAGGTAGATGTTGGAGGAGGATGCTACAGCCTTAAAGATCTGTCCTACATATTTACTAGTCCTATCAGACCTAAAATAGACCTAACACAATTGTAAAATTTAGCCCTAACAGGGCTATAACAAGTCCTAAATCCTACCTTCAAAAATTTCCTAGACTGGGCCCTAACCAAACACCTCAAGACTTAGGACTTAGCCCTAATGATCATAGGCTTGAGGCATTCAATAGGAGCATGGGTCTAAAATTGTTGCAAGGTAACCTTAGACTGAGACATAATGTCCTAAGGCTGAATATCTGTGATGATGAAGGTCCTATAGTGTGAAGAACATGACAACAGATCCCAAACACAGTTATGAATCTTCAAGAGTTTACTTCGCCTAGTGTTGTACCAGATGTGAGTAGATCCTTACCCAATAAGACCAAAAAGGTTCCAAAACACCAAGCCCTAACCCTCACTGAATAATCTTGTGTTAACTCTTTAAGGTAGTTGAAAATTTAAGAGTATCTTCACTTGATCATTCGTTTAGTTCATCACTTTGGAGAAGTGATTAGGCCTCTTTTTATAAGCTAATTTTTGAATGGAAAAGGATTCTTAGGATGATTCCAATTCATAATTAGAAGGGTGAAATTATAATAATTTAATTTATTTGGGAAGAATAATTCTTTTAAGAAATTAAATTTAAACTTTAAATTTTTTAAATATAAACTTCAATTTTTTTTATGAGCATCAAAACCCTTATCCATCCTAGATTATTGGAAAATAATAATTCACGAGTGAGCTTTGGTATTAGGGAGACTATTTTAATTTATTGTGGGTGACCTTATAATGTGATATTTTAATTTGACCAAGAAAAGGCTACCACATCACTACCTCACGGAGGCCTCTTGCGGCATGCCACATACCACCGAAGACATATTGACGAGGAGAATCCAATGATGTGGATATCCAAACCAAACTCAAATATTTGCCAATTCAAAAACCCTTGAAAAATTCAGGGTTTGTCTTCAGTCTAGGGAACCCAAATTGTAGGACCAGGGTTTTGAACCATCCAAAACTGGAGCTTCCAACTTGATGTAATCCTGACAATGATCAGAAGTGTTCATTAACAATTTGACATCAATGACTAGTGTTTCAGTCGAAGTCAAACAAAATCAAACTCAAGGGGTTGACATTAATGATAACACCATCCAAAATATTTCAAAGGAGAAGCAGTAACCCCTTTGTTCCTTTGATGGATGGGATCGAGTTCTACAACTGTCACAATTTTTGACATGTTGCAACCAAATGTAATCATAGTGTTCATATCTAATCAATAGTATGGTCAGAAGTTTTGGCAGCAAAGGAGGTAAAACACCATCAGGTATACTAGTGCATTGTTTTGTTTTTATTTTTTCACATAACTTGTTTGGCCACAATGTGGTTGATTTCAGATCTCATGAGCAGAGTAGAAGCATGGTTAATGCAAATCAACTATCTAACATGAGCACTAGAATATATGATCCTATAACCTCATATATTGGTCATGTGAGGTGCTACATTTGTGACAATCTTAATCACATGGATAGAGATTGCAAGCTATTCAAATTCTCAAGGAAAATTAGGAAAAAGGAGTAACATATCCAGAGTAGGCCTGATAGAAAACCAAAGGAGAACATGTAGATTAGCAAGCAATGCATCAAAATATGGAAGAAGAAGGAGCAACGACAAGTGAAGTAAGAGAAGCTAGTCTCCTCTGCATTCCATTATTCTCATATCTATTTATAAAAGAGTGTAGATGTTAATTTGGAATCTCAGGGACAAATTCCCTCCTTTGGACAATCTTCCTCATCAAGAAAGACCCCTCCTATCCCTTGGAAGAATTTAATTTGGTTGAGAAAAAATATATGTTTAATATGGAAACCCACATGTGCATAAAAGGGTAGGTTGGCCCAAAAGAGAAATTGAACACCCTTGGAAGCATGTAAATATAAGTCAAGTGACCCTCATTTGGACATAATCATCAAACATATTCTTCTCTCTTCTTTGGTTTGGTTCACACATGCCTGAATTTGGTTTGTACATGTCTGAAATTGCAGGGTCTGAGCTCAGAAGTGTGGATTAGGTTTTTTGGTCTATAACCGTAGGGTTGGAATAGGGAAATTTCCATTGTATCCTCACACATATAGGGTCCTCGCTGTGGCTAGAGAGTTGTAGCTGTAGGCACAGTCACTAGATCTATGCGGCTAGGACTTAGGGAATTTTAATAGTTGACTACAAACTTTGGCCATTGTCCACAAACTTGGAACTTTGATTATGATCAATATTGTTACTAGGTTCATCTCTTAGATATTGTATGCTTAGTTTTGTTGGATAGTCTTGTGATTGATGAAGTGTAACAATGTACTCTCTCTCTTTGGTGAAAATTTTATGAAAATATAATAAGAAGATTAATTTTAAAGGGTTTTCCCCTTTGTGCGGTTTTTCCCTGGTCTTTGACCAAACCTGGTGTCTCTTATTGTTCATTTCATTTATTGTTCTATCTACAATTTCTATTAATCATTGGAAGATTTAATTGTGCTTGAAGATTTCTAATTGAAGACCAAAATTGGGATAAAATAATTGTAACATCATAAAACAATGGAAAATTAATGATATAAATGCATGCAAGGCTTGCATGGTCTCATGGGGAGTGTATGGTAGTAGCATGGTAGCATGTAGAAGGCATGAAGACAAGTTGGAGCAACAACATGGTGTGATCAAGAGCCTAAATGCTTAATCAGGTCTATAGGACCAACAATAATTCAAGAGGGTATATGAGCTCAGGGGGAGATATGCATGGTATTATGGTTTAAAGGGTTTTATATCATTTTCATTTTCTCTTTCACTCATTCCTTTTGGTAGCGAATCCATATCGTATTCATGAGTGGAAGAGCATGTACTTTAAGCCATGAACATATCAGTTTATCATTGGAAAATTGGTTGAAAATTCCTTGTACCAGCTGTGGCTATAAGAACATATTTTTCTTTAGCCGCTCATAGGAGAGGGTATGCATTTTGGCATGTCTAATAGTGAGTAACTTATATCATCCATGCATTCACTTTTTTGTGCAAACTCTAGCCCTTTACTATCGTTGTTCTCATAATTTGGTCTATTGGTTGAGAGTCATGAGTTCTAATATGCATAGAAGGGAGTCATTTGTCATAATCATGCATAGAAGGAAGTCTTCTTTAAGGCATTCATTGAAGAGAGAGATGTTTCAACCATGTACTATCACGATATAGTCTTGTATTTGCATTGTATATCATTGGTCAAAGTTGTGTGTAGTCTTTGGTCCCGGAGGAGTATCCTCTTACATGTGGCAAGGAGATAAAGCTAGTAAAACAAAGTATTGTGCAAAAACCATGAAGAGTTAATTTCATCCCCAATACATGTTCACGGGAGAATTTCTCAACAAAAACAAGGTTATTGTTGGCCTTGTTGTAAATTTCCATTGGTTGCAAGCGATAGAAAATTTCCCTTGGTTCTAATGTCTATCTTGTAGGAATCTTGTAGCTGATCATGTTTCATTAGAAAAAAAAAATTGGTATCAACATATTGATGTTTTCATGGTGTTTTATTGAGATTGGAACACCCTCTGCCAATGATGTCAAAGGGGGAGAGTGCGACCAACGACTAGGAAAGAGTGAGACCAACAAGCTAGTTAGAAGAGATCAGTTTGTTGTTGTGGTTGTAGGCTACCATCAACACCAAAGGGGGAGATTGTTAGTAGAATGGTATTGACATTGATGTCAATCATGGAGTCATCCTGCTTGGAATTGGTGTCAATAGATTGATCAAATTATGATGGGCATAAATATGAGTGTTGATGTGTTTTTTAGTTGTATAGGTGTCTGAGGAAGTGGTGTTTCTAGTATGCAAATATACATTGATTTGAGTTTTCCAATCTTACATACATTGTTGCAATCTTGCTTCTCCATCCTAGCATCATTGTTCCTGTACATTGCGAAAAAGAACCGTGGGCTAAACCTATTGAATTTCCCACATAATTTCCAATGTTTTAAGCGATTTGACTAGTCTATAAAGTTCATGAGGATATGGTCATCAAATAAATGCATGAACACATTGATTACTATAGTGGTGATGTTATTGGTTGATTTGGTTCCAAATTTGGTCTTCATGGTTAATGAAAAGTTGATATTGTCATAATTAACTACTTGAATCTATCTCCAAGGGTGTATGATGAGCCTAGGTATTGCAACAAGAATGCTGCAACTCCCAGGGCTACCAGCTTTACTTATCAACCCAGGGTTCGTACAAACTTGGAGGTGACTTTGCTATATACACAAGTAGAAGTGAATTACTTCCTGTTGTCATTGCTCATCTGGAAAGAGACCCCAGGGGTTCCAAGCCAGACTTCTATAGGGTCAGAAGAAGATTGATTTTGATGGAAGGGGAGAAAACCTAGTATAGGGGAGAGCTAATCTACTGTAGTAATGAAGAAAACAACATGCAAACCTAAATCACCATAACCTAATTAATCATGAAAATAGCTAGACTAGGAAGAATTGCTAAACAACACTAATCTAATGCTAACTATCTAAGTTGCAGAAGTAAAAGGGTGTAAAACTATCCTAAGGTGCAGGCAAAAGAAACTATGCTAAGTTTGGGTTGAAGCGGAAGAAGCAGTCAGAGGTCGAAATGGTGAAAAGAGGACGTAATGGGCAACAATGCATGAGGACCATTGGATCAGGCAGGTGAAGGGTAAATGAATGGTTGAGATTGGACAATAGAAGGGTACGTAGGCAAATGGGTGGACATGGTGGACTAATAGGATGGACGGTTGGGATTATATCGCGGAGATGATCGACAGATGAACGACGGAGATCGGCCAAGCCAGATGGCAATTGGGTGAAGTGACAACTGTCAGATCAAGAGACATATCGAAGGTGGAGAGTTCAAGGCAATAAAGTGGTCGGGTGATGCGACAACCATCAGGAATGGCAGGGCAGATCGATGGTGGAGGTTGAAGCGCAAAAAGAAATGCGCAGAAATGACGAGCGAGTTTGGAGGGTGGTAAGTTGTACCTCGCGCGCCCTCAAAACCATAAGTTTTATTTTTCAAATTCACAAGATTATCCTCCCCAGCCGACACGTAGCACAGGAAAACTGCCCATCTCACGTGCTCTTAGCCCGATAACGTTCGGATAGAAATCCACGTGATATGGCAAGAAGGTTGTTGGATATAGAAAAGTAGGTCTACGATGGAGAGGTGATTGAGCAGGTTGGTGAGCAGGTACACGATAACCGTCAGATTTGACAAGGAAAATCGATAGTGGGGATTTAAAGGGAAAAAAGTCAAACACGAAAAGTGGATTTGAGCGGTGATTGGATGATTTGTCTTGTGAAAGGCGATTGACAGTTAAAAACCATTTGAACATGGATGAAAAAATTCTACTGAGATTTTCATGCTGCGGGGGAATGAAAGCGGTATGCGAGTGAGGTTCGATGATAGAAATAGAGCAAACGAGCAGAGGACCGTTAGGGGAATAGAGCAATATGAAATGACTCCAGTGCCTGGATTAAATGACAAACCCTTTGTGAAAACCAAAACCCTGTGTTTTTGGCGGTGTTTTAAGATTCGGTCGGCTTGGAACCGACTCGGCCGAGTTGGTCCAAGTCAAGGCCTCACTAGGTCGACTCGGCCATTGAATCGGTTCAGCTAACCAGGTTATTACCGAGCCGACCAAGTTTTCTAACAACTTGGTTAGCTCGGTAATTGTTAGAGCCTAGACTTACCTCAGGCTGAAAAGGTAAGATTCTAGGTCCACATCAAACCACGCTTAACCTTGTAGCTAGCCCTA